>JAUJYV010001165.1:0-20929 GCA_033995625.1 Ophyiulus pilosus
TTCGCTTAACGAGTGTTTCGCATAACGAGCAAGACTCCGGAACCAATTATGCTCGTTATGCGAGGTTCCACTGTATTAAGCCCTATTGGCCACTATAGGAGTAGACAAATTTCTCAATTGCTTTGACAGAGTTTCGTGCCAAGACAAATAGCCTTCCTGGCGAATGTCCAGATTTAGTAGAAATTCAATCTAACAATCTAAGTCGCTATACTGACGTATGAGAAATTAAATATACGCAACTGTAGATTCAATTCAGTTCAACTCAGTACCCTACAGTCAGCAAATAAATGCCATATGGCAAGGGGGTCGTACCTAATTTCAGGAGAATGCTCCTACGTTGGTAGCGACTTAGACATCATTGTTAGATTGGATTTTTAGATCTCTATTTTAGATTTAATTAAGAACTTTAATAAAGTTTCAGTTTCACGACATTTATTCGATCAATACACTATATATCCATGAATAGAATGTTTTTCACCTGCACTTGCAAAACATGTAACCTTTCCTTGCTTTAATTGTACATAATATATTAACCGACTTAGTTTATTACCAAGTCCTGCGTTATTTCTGGTTCGTTTCACTGCAATTCCCACAGTCGGTCACGCAATCCATTTAATTGTTTTGTTTTTTCCCCTCATCATTTTTAGATTGTTTTCGGATCATGCGCCACATCTAGCAGTCACGCTGGCCGGCTGCTACACTCGTCTGATGACTCACAGATAGGTATGTAGTAGTTATTTTTCCTCAAAATTTCATTTTTGGAGGCTAGTGCAGAGGCTGTATTTGGAAGGTTGCGCCAGGTAAATTTTACCTAACCGAAAAGACGCATTGTGCCTTGGAAATAGGGTGGAATAATTGGAATTTATATGAACTGGGTATTTTTGTTACTAGTTTGTTACAAGTTTTGTGTTTTCGCTTTGCCTTTACTCAGGTACTCATTTTGACAGCAACTCCAATTCGCAAATATTGCCATCGTCCCGTGTGGACATGTTTGAAAAAAGCGTCAACGAAACCAACAGCCAGCTGGTAAATATTGTTTTGTTTTTTGGTTTTAAAGTTAAGAGCTGCGAACGATATACATACTATATCGTTAAGTTACTGAAAAAAGTTCAACTGATTGTCGGTGGATTACGATGGAACTTATGCAAAGTTACGTCACGGATGGCATCACGTGGTGATTGAGTCATTTAATTAATGGAAGGCGTGAGATTTGACTCAAACAAGGTCAAGCAGGAAGACGATGATAGTAAAATGTTAGTCACGTGATGTCGTCTGTATCGAAATATGCATAAGGTAAATTACAGGTAATAACCATTTTATACTGGACCTTTTCCAAAAATACGCATCTGTAAATGCAGACATCATTACATGCATTACAATTTTCAAATGTAATTACATCACATATTTAAGCAATCAATTGCTTTTAGTCGACATATACTTAAGAATAAACTTCGTGAAAAATTAGTTGAATGTCATTTTGGAGGATTGGCTCAAAAATTGATGAGAAATAACTGTACACAATATTATTTTTAAGCATCTCATTGCATTTTAGTTTGATTTAAAAAAATATGGAATTTAAAATTTCATATCATTATGGATGGATGGATGAATTTAACCTTAATAGTTGAAGCGTCTCTAGGTGATCAAGTGGATTAACCAATTTGATTTTGATGGCGGGAAAATACTGAAGTGGGTCGCCATTTTCTTCTTGGGAAAATAGTAAAGAAGAAGCTCTGTCGCGACAGATAGTACCGTTGAAGATTTATTTCTGATAAATTAAGTTTATTTTTGTAAGGCTGCAAACTAATTTCAACAACACTACAACATTTTCTTTGTTTTGCAATAACATTTTTATATTAACGTTGCAACATGCAAAAAATGGCGACAATCTATTCTTTGTCCTTTAGAAAATGGTATCTGTTGGAAGGAAGCTCCAAATGACCATAACTGGATTTAGCGTTATTAAATAGCTTTAACAGATATATATATATATATATATAATTTGATGTTTTTGTGACTGTTCTGTAGGAGAGAAATATGTACTCCGAAGAATCCAAAAGCTGCATCATTGATAGATCGTCAATGGCAATTCGCCATCACGATCGTCATCCATGCACAGCTGATCGGGTTTCAGATCATAACCTGTTACTTCGAAGGAGAAATCTGAAGGATTTAGAAGAGGAGTGCAGAGAAAAAGTAGGATTCATTTTTAAAGTTTTCAAATTCTTTTTTTAAAAAGTGTTCAAATAAATTTAAAAAAGTATTAAAATTTAAAAAAGTATATTTCAAAGTAAATATCTTTCTGATTTGTATGAACAGTCATATGATCGCTTTTGACATTTATTAAGAATGTATTGAAAACGGCATCGACTACTACTCACTTTCTGTATTTTCCCAATTCAATGCGGTTTGAAGCGGTTTTATTTTTTTTAAATGGAGAGTAAATATTTGCTAAATACATTTGATAGAATGCAGAGATATCTTCGCTGTCCCTCCATGTCGCCCAATTGCAAGATGAGAACGAGAACCTAAAGCGCGTTCTGTGGAATGCAGAAAAGTGCCAAACTGCGGCGATGGACAAGTCAGCGCAAAAATCAGAAGAGATCGGGATGCTGAGGAAGCGAATGGTAGACCTGGAGTCAAAAGTGGGTTCATTGGTCAGGCAGCTACGGTCGTTCGATCAAGTGCAGAGGGACAAGGAGAATCTGCAAGAATCTATGGAGAAGTGCAAGATGGAACTTAAGGAAAAGGTAACTATAATCAAGAATGATGAAGTTTGATAGTAAAAACAGATAGATAGGTGAAAGTCCTGAAAAAGCAATTGGCTTGAAATCAATCAGTGACAAGTATTTATGAATACAAGTTTCTGTAATTTGTCTGCATTATTTCAGAGAGAGATCGAGCATCGGCTACATGCTGAAAATCTTCATTTGCACCATAAGATGGAGGCCTTAAGGGAGAGAGTCAACAGCCTGCAACTTCTGAAGAAGGAAAACAAGGCATTGACAATGAAGGTTAGCACTGATTGGAATAGCCTATTTTGGTTGGAATTTGAATATTTGATACATGGATCTTCATCATTCACTTTCTTTGCTTTTATTTTTAAATAAAGCAAAGTGTTTTGGAAAAAAAGTTATCCAGCGCATCTCTTTCCATGGCTCCCCTAAGACAGCAGATAACTGTCCTCAACAAAGAATGCTGGCAAAAGGACCGTGCAATTGAAGAGCTCAGCAGGGAGGTGAGATATAAACATGATTATTTCAAGCATTGGTCAAGTTATATTTTTTACTGCTAAGATATAAAGCCTCACTCAACAAACGTTACTGAAAAAAACATTCCAATTCGTCTGCTACTATCCCTTTGTTGTTTCTCCTGGTGGAATCTTGTAAAAGCACTTTTAGTTTAACAAAGGCATACTTAACTTTTTATAGCTGATGAAACTATTTTCGCTACTGTTAGGCACACATTCTCTCTGCTTTTTATAAAAAGTAAATTTGTGTTGCAATTTTTTATTTTATGAATTAGCTCTCTCGAGCGCTGCAACACGTAGATGATCATCAAATTATGCTGCGTGATTACCGGGCGTCGAAGCTACAGAGCATCAGCCAGTCCAGTGATGACAGTGGCATCACCAGAGACCACTCACCCACATCGATGACCAGTAGGGAGGTGAGTAATCTCGTACCTTGGTTCCATTTTTAATAAATATCGAAAAGGGCTAGGTTTGACCAAACCTATAGTCGGTTTTGGATAGTTTTTGATTCACAATTGCTAAATTAGTATCAGCAGGAAATCCACGAATTGTTTTTAAATATATTTGTGTTGATCGAATGAGACAAAGCAATGGTAAGCAAACCAGTAAAACATTACTTTCCATTGTCATAATGGCCAATGGTCATCTTAATGGTCTATTCGATATTCCCAGAAATTTTCATCTCCTCTGATTGAATTTCTCTGAATTTTACTGAATCTCCTGGATTTGTCAAACCAATTTTTAATGTATTCTTATGGATTGATTATTATGCATCTAAAGTGGAACATAATTATCTGAGTTAATGTGGACTGCCGTGAATATAGCCGCAGTATTTTCAAATTCAAAGTAAATTACTTATATTCCCCAATTTACATTGTAATTTATCAGTTCAAAATGTTACGGTAAATGCACATTTGCGCCTTTTTCGTAGAATATTGGTTGTACATTTCCCTTGATTCAGGCACAATATACTATAACTCGATCTCAACTCAATAAAAACTTGTATTTTCAAAACTATCGCAAACTACAGAAACAATAGTTCTGAATTCAGCAAATTTGTACCATTATACATTTTTCAATACACACATCCATTGACACGTATTGCAACCTTATTTCTTACTAAATACCCCATTTATCCTAAAAAGATTCCTCATTCAGTTTAATTCTTATCCATATTGTAACATATAAACTAAAAACGCACTTTTTAGTCAGTTTAGGAATAAACATTCTTATTGTGCAAACTCGGCCCAACCAACTTTGGGCCATCTAATACACATGCAAACTGCTAACAGGACATATGTTCCCTAACCTCTGCCTGTCTTCTCTCTATAATCTTGACTTGGATTCTATTAATTACCATTTGTGGCAAATTGTCTTCAGAAAAGGTATTTCGTTCTACTATAAAAAGATATTGGCATAACATTATTCTATTAATATTATGCATTGGATCTTTCACAAGGGCACATGATTATAGGCTTCTTCGGTTTAGTTTTTTCCTTCTTTCTAAATTTGTAAGGATTATGTAATCCTATACCCAATTCTTGGCGATAATTTTTTTCTAGGATGAGGCATCAGATGACTGTGCCTTGACCGACCTGAGCAGCATTTCCACCGTCGATGTCCATTACCCCACGTTTTCAGTCTCACAATCGGTGGACGAGAATTCCTCCCAGACAAGCGCCGGAGAGGCGTGCAAGAAAAACTCATCCCGCATTCCCCGATACACCGCTTTAGCCAAGCCCAATAACGGATTGCCACCCAAGTGTCAAAGTGGACAGCAAAAATCCAGTGGCACACTAATTCCGTCATCCAAGAATGCAGCCGATATCTGCAGTAGTCAGCAAAGCACGAGAAAGTTAACCAATGGATCGAGGAGAGCTAGGTGTTGCTCGGTAAGATGTCCAAAAAAAATGCTGTCTGTGAATTAAATTAAAATCAGAGAGATTCAATGCAGATACTGCTTATTCCCAAACTTCAGTAGCCTAATAGTGCTCTAGCTGATTACACCAAACTGTTGTATTGGCCCATAAACTTAATTCACATTACATTGCCCGCTCTCCCCTCTTAATTTTAACTAGAATTTTAATAAGGCGGGGGAACTGCTTGTTTTTCTAGAATCTTTTTCTGGGATCTGGGCATTCAGGAATTTATTGAATATCAAAAATATGGGTGTTCCTGTTTCTGCATATAAGCATAAATTAGACATCACCATATAGATAGGGCAACTGAAGTAAAATCAGTTGAAATACAACACTTTTCTATCCCTTACTTCTTCTCCCTCACACTCGTTTTTCCTTCCTGTCTTTCATTCTCTTTATATAATCCTGCCTCTCTTCTTCCTTATCTCTTTTTCTACATTTATCCCACTCTTTTCTTCTGCTTCCCTCTCTACCCCCTTCTCTCCCATCCCTGTACCTCTTTCTCTTCTCCTCCTTCTCCCTGTACCTCATTCTCTTATCTTCCTTCTCCCTGTACGTTTCTCTTCTCCTCCTTCTCCCTGTACCTCTTTTCTCCCCTCTTCCCTGTAAATATTCCCTCCCTATACCTCCATCCCTGTAGTTCTTCGTCACACCCTCTTTTTCTATCGCCCTCTATCTTGCTCTTTATTTTTTTCCTTTGTTCTTTCCTCTTCCTCGCCACACCTTCCCTACTTCACCAAACTTATTTTTCGTTTCCGTTCTTCATCTCCTTACATTTCGTCCTTATCACTATCATCTTTCGATCTTTCTCCACCCACTCATTGTCTTCGCCTCCTGTCTTCCTTTCAATCTTCCTCTATCCCTTCTCGCTATCCTGTAATTCGACCCTTTATCTGTTTTATCAGAGGGGGCAGGGGTTCTTCAAACGAAAAATGAAGTATAAATAGTTACCATGAATGCATTTTCTAAATTTCTCGTTGTTTAAATTTGTAATTTATTTTACTTAATTAGAACAAAAAACAAAAATAATGCTAATACAATTTTTAAAAAAACATTGCCAAATAGACTCCTTGCTGCAAAATTACTGTTTAAAAATTGTGCAATTATGTTAGCCTATCAAATCATGCATGACAAGTTTCCAACATAACAATGTTGTATTTTATGCATTTTTGTAGTAATTTCATTATCATCTCGTTTTGCAGACTTCATCGAGTGAAGGCAGCACTTGCTCCGATACTGTCACACAAACTGCGACTGTTCGCAGGCAGAGATTACAAAAACAGCCTTCTAATTCATGCAAACCTAAGATAGCCACAAAAATTAGCGTCAAACCAGCCAATCCAATGCAAAATGTATCTGAAGCCATTGCGGTAACCAGGATTGCGCCATATAATGTGCAGTCCAATACCCGTGTGCCTTGTGAGTATCCACAAATAATTTATTATTATTAATGACGAACTCATTTTATACTCAATTTTTTGATAATTCTTTCTATCTTGCTTTTAATGTGTCTAAAAGTTTTTTTTTCTATTTTTTAAATTTTTATCAGCAATTCCAGATTCGCCGGGCAATTTCCGCGTTACCCGAAAGGTCGGTCAGGATGGACTTTTGGTGGCTTGGGATGTGCCCTTCATGGATTCTTCCGGATGCAGCAATGGATCCACCGTTTCTGGATACCAGGTAAGGCGCATCCTGCAGATCTGTTATAAATTTTGGAAGAGATTTTTAAATGGAAATAACAGCAAGATAATGGTTTTTAATAAAGATAAGAGAAAGCTTTTAATTTAAATTCTAAACAAATTTCTGTCTTAGATCTTTGTAAACGGTTGTCTGCACCAGAACGTTCGCAGCGCCCATCGGACAAAGGCACTTCTCAACAACCTCGATTTGGCTGAACCCGTGCTACCAATTGAAATCTCCATTAAGACCCTTTCACTCACGGGGCAGGAATCTGTATCAGTCATAACTAAATATACAGGCGAAGAAAGTCTTGAACATTTCACCAGAAAGACCAACGCACAGTGCGCATTTCAGCAACTCAGGCAAAAGGTAAAAAGTGGCCAATATGAAAATGAAATTCTATTTTAATTTGATGTGGCGAATTATTTCAATTCCTGCAAAATGAATTTATTTAAAAAAATAAGATGTAGAAAAATGTTTCTTTTACTGGAAATGTGAAATCATTTCAATTTAAAACATTAGATAAAGATTTTCTTTTAGAAGGATGCTTTCGATTTGCAGCGATGAATTTCCCAATTTAATGAATTATTTTTTCCCTTAATTAGTTTAATGGAAGTTTTCCCGAAAGAGGAAGGATAGCAGAATATATTGCAGAACAAGCAGAGCGCACCACTAATCTGAACTCGCCGACGAAGGTATCAAAGGTTTAAGCATACACCTTCTTCTAACGTCTAATCTAAAAAGCTTTAAAACACGTGCCTTTATCGATACTAATTAGTTTAATTTTGAGTTTATATTTAATCTGGATCATCGTTGTTTGTGACCAATGGTGCACTTTCTGTCATCATTTGGTCACGTGTTTTGAACTCTGAGTTTAATTTGGAAGTGAAACTTAAGAGACCTTTGATCGTGAATGATAGTTAATTGGCGTTATTTTGATGCCGAAATATGTTTGACTCGAAAAATATCGGGACCTATATTTATTCCTCTTTAAAAGTGATGGAAATGATATTTAATTTTGCACCAATTCTGCCTTCTCGTTTAATAATAAAGACAGTTTTTTTTCCATTGTATACATGTATGCTGTGATCTTTCTACAGATTTCTTTGAATCGGCGACATTTTTAAAAAAATCTATATATCTTTAATAAAGTTTCGATTTTAATTAAGTAGCCACCATCTTGAAGTTACAATTTATGTAAGTGATATTTCTTGTATTTTGTATATATTTTTGCTATAACTTGTGAAGCTTAAATGTTATCAATGTATCTTGTTTGCCAATTATTTAATGATTTATTTCAAGCAAATGCTGATAGTCATATAGTGATGAATTAGGACAAACTCCAACAAGACAAACTGACATATTTTGGCGACAATTGTCAATGTTGCCAGGGCTCTGGTTCGAGATTAGAAAATGAAGGTGCTACTTATTTACTGTTGCTCATTATAAACTATATATAACTATAGTAGAACCTGTCTAAAAGCATGCTCTTGGGATGGGTGAAAAATATGCTTTTTACAGGTTGATTTTTTATAAACGGGTCCCCAAATCGGGAATGTGGACTTTCGTCTTACCTTTTAATTCAAATAAGCTTCATTTTAAATTTCAATAAAAATTGTATGTATAAATTAATTTATTTTCAATTAAAAAGTAAATTAAACAAAGTAGCACATATATAGGCAGAATTATTTTCATCAATCCTGCAGAAATGGTTAAAAAACATGGTAACTGAAGTAAAAAATGATAATGAAGTAATGAAATTGATTGAAAAATTGTGCGGGACATTTTTAAACTCACTCTTGCGCATGTGTATTAAACTACTTCTGGTTCGCGCATGCGCAATATAGCCCTTGGGAAGATTTTTCTCACGGAACGTTTCTGCTGTTGCATTGTACGATCATCTGCAAAATATTTGCTGGACGGAAGAGTAGAAGCCAAGGAAAATTAGGCTGAAAACAGATTTTTCGTAATGTTATGTTATAAGTGATGAGTTCCACCATATATTACGACGATTTAATCCGTGATTATCTGCTCTTCCGAGGTTTTACGGCCACCTTAAAGGCGTTCGAAGCGGAGTTGAAGGCGGACAAGGATAAGGGGTTTAGGGTGAGTATTTCCATGTTTATTTCCTCGTCATATGATACATTTTCTAACATCTTAATAGTGATTAATAGCAGAAGGTGAGTCAGGTTACATAATCGATAGTGATTTCGTTTTCATCTTTGAAGGGAACAGCTCTTGTCATCACGTGACTCGTTTACTATATAGTTGGTTTTTAAACATTCACTATAGGCATGCCTTGCAAAACACAACAGAAAATCGACGCATCTCCAGAGAGAATAGAGAGTTTGAGCCATCCAACGTTAACGAAACGATAACGAAAACGAGAAACAGTGCGGGTGGTCCGAAATGGCATTGGAATGCCATGCTTCGCATAGGGTAGTCCTTGTACCATTTCGAACCGCCCGGGCTGTTTCTCGTTTTCGTTATCGTTATCGTTTCGTTAACGTTAGATGGCTCAAACTCTCTATATGCTTCCCGCCAGGTAATTTGGGAACCGGTTTTCTTAGATCCGTACATAATTTCAAGAGGACGAAAGCTCAAGTGAAATTTCACTATCATACAAGGTTATTGTGGGTTTAAGATTAGGTTTTTTCCTTTGGACTTTTGTCTGGGATTCCTCCCCAGCTGAAAATGTACTGCACTTCATTCAAATTTACTGCAGTATTTTTGTAGTAAAGTGCAGTTACTGGCAAATATTTTGCAACTGTGATTGGTAGAAAGAGTGCATTTTTTTGCTATAAAACTACAGTGATACTGCTGTAGAAGTGCAGTTCAAATTGGCAGAAAAACTGCAATTTTATGGCACATTTTTTTTCTGCTGGGCCCTTACTGGATCATTTGTTTCACCTCGGTTTCATTTAAATGGAAGCTACAAGTAAAGGTTTTCTACTGAGTAATTCTTGTCAGCCTGAATCTTGTATAGTGTTTGCTTCGTGCACTAAGTCTTCTCGCAGGTTTTATGCCCTACGAATAAATTCTGTGACTTTTACTCTGTACTCTATGACCTCATTCTGTCCGTCATGAACCAAGGGGTTTCTTGAAGCACAGCGTCTATCATCCCTCAGTCTTTTCAAAAGGGTTGCCACTAGCTCGGGGGAAATCTGGATTACCCTATGAAATTATGAAAAAAAATTACTAATCAAAACTAATTTAAAAAAAACAAAAAGTATGTAAATTAAACTTTGTTTATACAGTACGTTATTCGAAAGCAAAATAAAACTAACACAAGCATTAATCAAACATTTTATTGTAGACTATAAATTGGGGATTTGGAAACTCCGTTCATTTAATGGAATGATGTCATTGATTTTACAAAATGACACATCTCAAATGTGTTAACTTCAATGCTAAATTTTTATTATATTGTTTGTCACATTTTGATATTAACCAGATATATTGATGTGGGCAGGGGAAAGAATAAAGAAAATTCAGAAATTTATAATTGAAAAGAAATTATGGCAACCCTGTTGAAACTGTATCACGTTTTCCTTGCAGATGTCAGGTGAATCATCAATTACGGTGGAGGAGCAGAGCGATTGGGTGGAAGAAAGTGAAGGGATTTTTGCGGAGGGAAGTGATAAGGAGCCGGAGTTTTTTGACCAAAGCGACAATACTGTGCTGTACGAGGTGGAAGCCAATGACGTCGAAGATAACGATACTAGTTCAGAGGCCAGTGGTGTGGCCAATTCACATTCCAGCGAGAATAGGGAGCAATCTTCAGATTCTGAGGAATCTGTAGTAGTAGATGAGATGGATTCTCACGTATATCCATCTTACCGCAACAAGCACGATGGTTACGAAGACCTGGAAGAGGACGCTGAGAACAGAGAAAATGACAAAGCCGAAATTGGCGTGAGCGGCGAAATTTTGCGTGCCATTACATTTGAATCGCAGCAAATTCAAGACGTTCTCAGGGATTTTGCCAGCAGTGTCAATGCTCGGCTCGAAGCGCTGGAAAATTCATTCCTCACGATCTGCAATGATATAAAACGCTCGCTTAACGCAAATGCTCAGGACAATAACAATTCAGAGGTGAAAGGAAACATAGATGAGAGATTTGCGGCAACACGACGAAAACCAGATCCTTTCGTAACATTGCCAGATCCTGCTTCAGAGCAGCTAGAGCTTAACTTGCAAAAGCCCAATCCTGTATCGCTTTCCTCAAAGTCTGTATCATCAATGCCAAAAACTGTATTACCGTTATCTAGTCCTGTCTCAGTAAGGGCAGATCGTCTCTTACAAAAAGCAGATCCAATCATGCTATTGCCCATTTCCTCTGATTCAGAAACAGTCGCAGAAAGCCAAGTTAATAGAGATCCACGTTCTGCTAAGCCAAAAACTGCATTGCCAGTTCTCAATTCCAAAGGGCAAACTGTAGCGAGCAAATCAAGTGCAAGAGATGCCCCTACTGACGGTGGTGCAAGTTCAGTTGTGCCGATGTCAAGTCTCAGTAAGCAAATCGTTGCTCCATTGAACAACGATGCAAGTATGTCAAATGCCAATCTTGATGTGTCAAACGTCAAGAAGTCGGCACTGCAAAATCTTTCACCAGTATTTGAAGCCACCGAAACAGTTGGGCATGCAAAGCAGGCCAACAATAATATTTTGCTTGTCTCCTCTGGAAAAAGCACCCCTCCTACCTTGAACAAAGACAAAACTGTCCACCAAACGGTAAAACAAATAACCACAAAAACCATCAACGCCATTTTTACTGAAAACCCAACCCAAACAGCTGGCAAACGGTCTATTGAGGATGAAATCAGCAAAGCTAACAAACGATCCACTGAGGCCACTTTGAAAGCACCCTCAACGGAAGAAAAGTCTGGCTGTTTGTCTCCACAGCCTGGGGGATCCGGTGTTACTGTACCACTGCAGAATGCCACCAGGAAAACGGCTTCTCTGCTACCAAAACCGATTTTCACAAGTAGGCAGCCGCCAGACTCGAAAAGCATGACTGGCTCCAGTCACATGCAAAATAATGCAGCTACTGCTCAGGTGTTTCAACAACTGCTGCACATGCAGCAAATTCAATTGCAAAATGATGCGAGAAATGCCCAGGCAGGTGGTCGTGGGCCTAGTGCAAAAATGCAGTCTATCCCTCGATACCTTCCCGCTTGGTTTGCTAGGTCACTTCAGGAGCAGGCTCGCCGAACTGTTCCCATGGGGATCCGGCCAACAGGACAGCAACAGGGAATCCAGCTTGGAAATCGACAACTGACAGCGCTGCAAGCGCAGCTGTCATCTTTGCAAGCTAGGTTCAGAACTGAGCAGACACAGGCCATGGCACAGCGCATAAGCACGAGCGCTTTGCCAGTGCCGCAACAAAGAACTCATCTGACTCCGTTGGGCGGCGGCCTACATCCACAACGTGATATGGGAAGGGCCCAACAACAGGCTGCATCACTAATGGGATTCAGGCTGCAGCAGTCCCAGCAAGTGGTCATGGGAAGGCCTGTAGACCTCAGTGGATCGCAAGTGATGGCCGGGCAGCCAATCCGTGTTCCCAACAAGTTCAATAACTTGCAACGGCATCGCCCGTTTTGAGTTGCTTCAAGAGATAGCGAAATTTCACCATTTGCAGTGGACGCTATTGCAAATGCCAATCCTGCTAAAATATTGGAAAATTAGATAAATAGTATTCGGACGTGAGCTAAACATGTTTTTTATTGTGATCAAACCTGTTTGAACTTTTCTTACTCACAAATTTTGATTTTCAGAAAGATCTGCTATTTAATTTTACCTGTGATTGTAACTGTAATTTAAACTAGTCATTCTTCAGACCTCCAGATATTTACTTTAGCACCATTGTTTTGAGGGAAAGCAAATGTGATATCTTTTTGTGGAACGATTCTTCTGTTGAGATGTTTTAAATAATGCACACAATGATAATATTTGACTGTAAACATATAAAGATACAATACTCAAATTATACGAAGAAATCTTGAGCAACTTTCACATTCATTGTTGGATTTTGTACATTTTCGTGCATAATAACATTGATATTTGAGATTTTTTTAACTATCTGATACCCAGATTGTCGTATACCATGCCACCAATTATTATACATGCTTTGGTTTTGAATTATAAAACCCATCATTAATATTTATTTTTTTGTCTTTCTAGCTTAAGAAAATTTTAAATGTTTAGATTGTTTTGAACTCGAAATTTGAGCTCACTATGTGACAGTTTTGAATATTTTTTAAATGTTTCAGAACAAATATAAAACTAGAGTGTAACGCAATGTAATACAATTTTTAAAAAATCCAAACCTAGCTATTAGTAGTGGTGTGCATTATAAATGATGTTGTGCTCTAGTGAATTTCAGTATATTTCACTTTATCATGCAATCTCCATTCTCCATGCATTCTTTTCACACGTGTGTATTTTTGTGTTTGTTGTTTTAATCTCATTGCAATATGGATATTGAACTGTCGTACTCCCTGCATTGTCATTATTCAGCTGCTATTTATATTAAAAAGTGTAAACCCGAATTCTGGTTATCGATATCCTTTGGCTACTTGGAACAGATCTCCACTTTCCTGCATGAACATGTGAGGGATATAAAATACTCTAATTGAAATTTGTTTAAAAAGTCAGGTTTGCGTGCCTTTATTGTAGAGAAATTTTGAACTTTTAGAGCATTGAGAATGAGTGAGAGTCCAACACTGCATTTTTTTTTCTTCTCAGGTGGACAAAGTGGTCGACCAGCTGTGTTCCTACATTGCCAGTTATGATTTGGCTTCATTACGTGACGCTTGGTCTCACCTGGACCAGCGCGTGTTTTCTCGCCTGGAGCACCAGTTTGTGCCAACCGTTCGCAAGCTGGAAGGTGGCCTCCTCAAGATGTACGTTATGAACACAATTCAAACGAATCGCAGTGACAAGCTGCTTGAATTCTTTGAGAAAATGAGCCTGGATTTGCAGAACCAGCCAGATTGGAAAGAGTGGTTTGGTAAGTCGGACATTTTGGTATTACTTGATTTCTTTCTAATGTTGTGGCAATTAGATGCCGACACATACAGATTTTCTTCCAAGTTAAAATCCTTGTTTTTCAACTACTTAGTTTTACCGTTTGTGAAAAATCCAGAAGAGAACCCAGTTTTCTCCATGTTTTTCACCAGACAGTGGCAAGATACCATGCTGGTTTCTTTGCATAACTTCTTGAGTGTCATCTTCCAAAGCATGCGTATCCTTTGCCAATTTAAGTTGAACCAGAAACCAGCTATGGTCTGTTATACAATCAAATTTTGTTTAGAAATAAGGCAGTGTTCCTTGACGAGTTAATTTATAGCACTGCCAACGTTATTGAGCTACGGAGAAGAACAGGCAAAGATGGCCCATCTGATGGACGAGAATGAAGTTCTTAAGCAGAAGGTTAAAAAGCAGAATTTCATTGTTTAGAATGGGCACTTAAGTCGTAAAATAATCACCACTAAATAAGTTCATCTAAGATCATTTTCACCCTTTAGCTTGCATTTTGGCAGAGCAAAGGTGGTGGCACGGAGACACCAGGCATTTACGCCGAAGTAGATAATGTCGAAAGTGAGGCCAATGAACTCATGGATGATTTTTGTGTCATTGCGCAACAGTAAGTACCATTGGGAACAAATAAGCTATGTTCCTGGAGCACCTTGAAATTTGGTTTTGGGATTATGGTGTTATTTGAAAGCCCAACGTTCTTGTATTTTATCCTAAAATGGTAATATGTTATAGGGAGCCTCAACCAGCAGATAGTCAACAAAGCAAGTCAATCCGTTCTCTGATACGTAATATTAGTAGCGGCTTACCTACGTCTCCGATTTTGGGACGCAAGCAACAGCAACAGTTGCCTTTGCATCCGGGAAGCAGGAGCATCACGGAGGACAGCAGCACGGCTGCAGGTAGCTTTGAATTCTTTATTTCTTCTCCAATCATGGAAGAACTCGACAGTAGGTTGTTTTTTGTCATAAATTTAGGTAAATACGTGATTCATCGCAACAAACCCAGAACTTCCTCATCTCCGTTGCCTGCTAGAACAAGAATTCTCTCTGAAAATGAAGCTACTTCCAGAAGCGGATCAGCCGTGCATTCTGCGGGAAAGGCGAGTCCGCAACGCATAATGCTGAGTCTTTGTTGTTAATGTAATGAGTAGTGATGCCTTCTTCTAAATCAACCACCACAATCTGCCCAGCTCCCAAATGTATGAATTCTTCAATTTTATGTTCATGGAGCCACTCACTGTTTTCAAATAACCATTTAATCAACTCTTAAATTTGACTCCTCGAATAACAACAGAAACTCTCTAATTAATACAGTAACCAAAGAAATAAAAGGTAAAATGAACTACATGTATTCAGCTGCTCTACTCTGCAGCTATTCTTAAATTACCCATCAAAGATTAATTTCCAAGTGCCGAAACTATAGTTGTGCCGCTTTAGCATGCGTAATGACTCGAGTATGGGTAGTTGTATTGGGTGAGCAAGTGGAGAACCTGACAGAGGCCAAAAACGTTGTACAATTATTGAAGTTCTTGGTTGTTTTATGGAATCTCGTTAATCTTATTTACTAACCACGACCATTCGAAAATGTAAAGAATCGAATTTGATTAAAATGAACTTTTAGAACTTTTGTTTTTCATAATTCAATGCCTTTCATAAACCTTATTCCAGTTCAGCATCACACATCACGAGATACTGATCGAGATGTACAGTAGTCTCATACTACTAGGTGATGCTTAATCTGGAATAAGTCTAATTGAAATTGACATGATATGTATGAGCAGGGTGATTAGGTGTGTATATTATATAAACTTTAGCCAAACCCCGTTAAGCCGAAAAGTCGAAATTAAAGAAAAATGTAAATATTAGAAAATTAAACAGTCTACGTTTTTTGTTTTTTCAAATTACATGTAGCATGTAAAACACGACAAGAAAACATAATATGCACTATATAAAATTTTAAAAATAAATATTAGCATCCAGTTAAAATCATTTTTTTAATTATTACATTTTTGCATTTTAAATTAGATGCATTTGGATATGTTTCCCACAACTCTTTCTGAACCTAATGCGTGAGGCCACCGCTGTCTTTTTTTATTTTAGGACGAATTCCAACAGGCAGTGGGGCAAAAGGCGAAGACCGAACCAGTACAAAAACCAAGGCCTAAATCAGCGACCATAGCAAAAGGGAAATCCGAGTTTGGGTCAGAAGGAGCAGCGGTAAAGTTGGCAGAAGGTAAATATCAAGGGATCGATAGTTAGAAATTTCTAAAATGTTTGAAATGATCTGACCCAGCTAGCTAGCTACACGATTTAAGAGTGAAACGTCAAGTAAGGAATTTCTTGAAATACGGACTTATCTGAATCATAAAGTAATCCCGCAGAACAGCTCAATTCCATACTGATAGCTAATTTATTTCTCTGTTTCAGGTTCAAAATCCAATGTGCCATTCTTGCTTCTGAGTCAGGATGAATACCGCGAGCATCATTCGACCATAACACATTGCAAGTTTAATGCTCCCGGATCAGTCATAGCCAGCTCGGACGTGAATGGAGTTGTCAAGTATGAATATACCGGAGGAAATAAATGATATAAAAGTCGACTGCTTTAATGCTGATTGGTGAAACATTGTATATTTTTTTGTAAGGATCTGGATGCCAAATCCATCGCCACAAACCATTGCTACTGTCATGTCTAAATCTGGTGTCTTGGCCTTGGAATGGGCAAGCAAATTAGAAAGATTGGTAAGCAAATTCAATTATTACTCTTGGGCAACATTAAAGTCGATATGTGACTTAGTATTAGTTTTATTTTTCTCATGTTGAACAATCATTTGAATTCAGTCTTGAGTCTACTTTCTTTTTTAATAACTCATGTTTAACCCCAATTATAGCTTTTAATTGGAAACAAAAATGCAACCATTCGCCTATATGACATTAAAGATAAGAAAACTTTGTGCGAAATTGGACTGGAGCAGAGCAGCTCATATCGCGAGCAGAGGTAAACTGTGATGAATGTAACCACCATAGATTCCAAACTTGTTTGCTAACCATTAAAATCGCCAAATTGTCCGCGTTTCATCTTTCAATGAGATTTCCAAAGTTCGTTTTTTATATTTACCTACAGGGTTACCTGTCTGGCATGCAGTCCAATTGAATCTACTTTCATTTGCTGTTCGATGGGAATACCTAAGGTGCCCTTTTCTCTTGGATCAGAATCTGCTGCATCTGCCTTTTCAACAGAAGGAAGAATCTCTATTTGGGATATGAAGTTGATGAAATTCAAGGTAATTGAATTTATTGGAATGACTTCATAGGATAGTCAATGTAATTTTACCAGTGTAATTGCAGTCGACTGAAGATTATTTGATAAAATCTTACTTCAATGACTTTAGTGTTTAAGGCGCTTTAAAATTATAAGGGAAATAGTATTATTCCACATTTGTTCGTGATAGGATTTTTATGTGAGCTCGGTTTATTTTATTAAACCTTTATGAAATTTATTTTTTGAAAAATACTTCTAATTAACTGGTGTTTCTTTCAAAATTACAACAGGATATTGGGGACCCAGTGTTCATATTTGCATGGGTGCGATGTTGTACACTCTAATTTCTGTAAAATACACTGACCTGCCTAAATTGCAATTTTTCTCTTAAATTCATTGCCAAAATTGTCTGAAATGCCTAATAACAGGAATATAAATTTTTGTGTGTGACGAGGCACCTATATATTTATGTATAAATATAAAAATGCAATAGTACGTATTTTCCTTTTTCAGAAAGCACTCAATTTGGAACCATCAGCCGCACTAGCAAACTGTTGCGTCTTCAATCACAATGGGCAGCTTCTGCTAGTTGGTGCAGCTGACGGACGAATCCGATTATTTGGTACACAAAATTAATGTAAGCATACCGGAAGTGCTCGAACCCACGAGTGACTCAGTCTTGCCTTTTACCGCTGCAGATATGCGTTGCGACGAGGGCATTGCCACCTGGCAAGGCCATCGCGGCAATGCGTACAGCGTGCAATTCAGCACCGACGAAACTTCTTGTTATTCCCTGGGAGAAGATGGCAAGGTAGGCTGCTGTTGTGTTTTGTTTGATTTCAGGCTCAATGCGAACCACCTAATTTTTTTTTTTAAATTCTTACTTTTAGTTCATTCAGTGGAGCGTAAATAAAACTGGAGAAAAGATGTCCAGCACTACCCTTCACGAGAAAGCAGCTGGACCGTTTGGTGTCTATCATGGTTGCAGCGGGAATCCAGTGACCCACAATCCAGTGGGAAAATTGTTCGCCTCAGATGCCGAGGGTCGACACATCCTTACGTGCTCTCCGAATGGAGGAATGATTTATTCGGTAATTTTTTATTTTTTTAAAATTCATTATTGAATAAAAACCACACAAAATGGCGTTTAAAATTCCCATGGCACACTAAATAGGGAGCTAAAATTGTTACCAAAATTCATCCATTTAATTTTCCTGAATAGTTACGGTCAGAGGAAGAGCCTCAACCTGTGATGTCCCTGGGTGGTCACAATTCATCCGTAGTGACAGTGGATTGGGCATCAGTGATGGACTGTGGAACGTGTATAACAGCGTCGCTGGATGGTGAAATTAAGATATCTACCTTATTGGCGAAGTAAGGTCAAAAGCTTTCCTCTAGTCAAGCCCTTCCTAGATTTTGACAAGAAACCAAAAAAGGTAAACATTTACAATGTTAACAACAGTAATTAGCATGCTAGGTTGGGTAAGTTTCTCCGATGAATTATAAATGAATTGAGTGTTGTTCATGTGGGATTAGTAAGCAATCAAAGATGCTGAAATTTGTGCAAATTTGAGTAATTTTTCGTGAATTTATTTATTATAAAAAAGTGGGTCCATAATCTTCATTCCAACAATGTACTGCATGTGCTATTATATATCAATAAATACATTGTTACATATGCAGTTGTCACTGATATTTCAGTCACTGCGTTAAAAGGGATGATGATAAAAGATGCATTTGCAATTTCAAATTTGAAATACGTTGAGGAAGTCCTTTTTGAATGGCCCCAATGGCCCCTTACAAGTACTTCCGGAAGAACATTTTCCCTAGGACAGCGTCCATCTTTTCCGCTACTGCCACCTAGCGGCGTCAGGTGTTTCAAATGTCGCTTGTGCTCTACGCCGGTTTATGAAGTTTCGAAGTTATCATCTTGGCAAATTATCGAATTTCAGTTTGTGGAAGGTAATTACAATCATATTTAGTACATTTTCATATAATCTAACTCGTGGCTTGTCCGCACGGTGACATTCTCGAGTATCGGATACTGTGTCATTAGCGAAAGGTCCATGTTGCAGCAAAGTTAGGGTTAGTTTTTTTTTTTTTTAAAGATTTCGCGGCAAGTTTAGACTTGTAAGTTGCTACCTGTTGTTATTTAGTACTGTATAACGAAGAATTGTGTTAATAAGTACACGTAATATATATTATAACGTCCGGACTCTGTGTCGATAGTGTTAAGAATTGGAATAGTAACACCCCGTTCACACGAGGCCGTATCAGCTGTTTTGCCGCACGAGGTTTTTTTCAGCGGCACATACTTTTCTATCTGCACGTTCACACGATCCCGTAGACGTACCGTGTGAACGCGCAGATAGAAAAGCATGCGCCGCTGTAAAAAACCTCATGCGGCAAAACAGCTGATACGGCCTCGTGTGAACAGGGTGTTACAAATGAGTATCATTTTAGTTTTTGTGAATATACAATCCTAAAATAGTTAAACTAACGTGACATTTTGCTCTGAAAACTATTAAAACGATGGATATGCATCTAAAAATTCCTGTATTTATTATAATATTACTGAAATTAACATTTTACATGTTTCATTTCAAGATTGACCTTTTTTTCTGGCTCTTTACATTAAGAAATTTGTCAATGATTAATTGGCGATTGTTTGTGGAGCAAGTCCAAAACCGTGTGTTATGGGCTACAATATGTAATGACCTACGATGACCTCGTACAATGATGACAGTCCATTCGATTGATTTCGATGTTGTATGGCCTGGAATATAAAATCCTTAATATGGATTTGTGAGAAAGGGTTAACTGACCTCCAGAAATGGATTAGATGAGTAATCTTTCAGGATTATTTTGCACTTATTAATTGTTAATGTACGAGTATTTGCAATTCTTGACGATTATTCCACAAAGTGGATAAGTCAGGCAAAAATGCACTTTAATAGGATTCGCTAATAGAACGCAATTAGTGCTTAATAAATTGATTGTTCATTAAATTATTTATCACAGCGCCCTCTATGTAAGTCGTTATAGGGTCTTATGTATTTACATCTGGGAATAGATAATGTTAGCTAATCCCTTATGTAGTTAAATGTGGCTCCTGCTCTATGGTGTTCATCCGTGGCGCCCTTTCGACCTTATCGCACCTCATGGGTCAAGGCCAATCAGCGGCGGGTTCATCAAGGGAGGAGGGAAAGGGGTGAGGGGGCGTGGGAACTTTTTCCCCCCCCTGAATTAAGGGGTGCCCTAAAACCCGCGTGCCCCTGCTCTCCTCCCCTATCCTGGCACCAGCGTGGGAACCGCATTTTTGGAATCCTGCAAGGAGCAATTTGAGCTACTTTTTAGATATTTAAGGGCTGGTGATTAGGGTCCCAGGGGAACGTACAGGCTCAAAGCGAATTTTTACTATTTTAGAAAGACCAATGTGAGGGAAATAAAAGAGCTTGATAAAATGGCCGTGTATGGCATATAATCTAGATTTTGGAGATAGTTTTGTGTAATCAAATATACAGTCGAACCCTTAATTGCATAGTGACCCGGCAAGCCGAAAATGTGCAATTAACCGTGTTTTGCTTAAATACAGTAATCCCGGCTCAATTTGTTGCTAAAATCCTTCAAATGGCTAGATTAGCTATGGGAACATTTATTAGATTCACTTTTTCCAGTAGATACTTTAAAGATTGAAAATACAGTCGATTCCGCTTTATCTGGACACTGGTTAATCTGGGCAGCCATTTATTAGGGCCAAATTGTCAAGAAC
>JAUJYV010001166.1:0-20920 GCA_033995625.1 Ophyiulus pilosus
GCGGAGATGCATGGGGGGGGGGGTGCGCAGGTCGTATTCCTTTGTGAGGCGGTAACCGGTTGACCCGTCTCACTTAGTTAATGTCATGTGACGATTTTTAGATAAGACAAGCTGATAAATTACAATTGATTAGAATTGCCAGTTTCGATAATTTGATGACGTACTTTTAATTAAAAAATTCTTTCAATGAAACACAGCATTAGGTATACTCTTATAAATCGTATTTTTTCATTTTTATGTTAAACGAAAACGACGTTAACAGGAATTTTACAGGGGGCAACATTACGAGAAGTAAATGATTTGTGTTCAAAACCTGATTGAATAATGAAATCATTTAATGCGATCATTTTACCTTTTCTCATAAATGGGTACCTACATAAGTTAGAAAATCATCTCACCATGCATAAGGAAATTGGTGAAAAACGAATCTGCATAACATAGCGGGATTAAGTTTTAAAAAAAAACACACATTTAATCCTTTTAATCAGCCCACGTTAAAACGCCTAGATGTGAAACTTGCTAACGTGTGCATTGGCACGAGGGCAGTTTTTATGAAAAGACTTTTTCATTTTCTGTAATTGATTATATATAGTGCACACATATGGTTAATTGCAACACTGATGAAGGCATGAGTGGGCCGAAACGTTATTCAGTCTAAATAAGTAATGGGTTATTCATTTCTATAAATGTCACTGACTGTACTACTATTAATAACAACCACTTTCAGCCATGGAAATAATTAATACAATGTTTATTATAATAATATATTTGTTTACAACCTTGATTATTCTGTAAGAAATTACATGTTGCTTATGATGAAGACATGCCTAAGTCATTTTCGCTGTCAACAATTTGTCAAAGGGAATTACATTATTTGATAAATTGTATTAATACCAAAACATACGTCAGATAGATGCTGGAAATCTGTGGATCGAAAAATATTTTAAAATTAAATGCATAAAAACTACATACAGTATATGGGTCTTAAAACATGAGCATTTAATAAGTTGTATAATGATATTCAGCAAATGGCGGAAGTTCATTTATTAGCAAGGCTTACACCTCAGAATTGCCTTTAAAAATAATCGTCATCACAAGTAGAAGAAACTTCTATGCAAACCAACCACATGTGAATATCATTGCCCTCATACTGTACATGAAATAATACATTTTTTATAATAATTATTCTGACCAACCAGAACAAAGTGAAATACAACTTTAAACTTATTTATATGGTTGTTAATATTTTGTTGACAAACTAATTTTACAATTAATCACGCTAAAGGCAAGCCACTACGGACTTGATTATTCATTATACTTACAGATAGTAAAAAGCCTCTTGTTATAGGATGCATTTTAAATATTGAAAAGCTGACTTTATTGCAGCCGAGAAAATTTTGCAATGACAGGATCTAAAACCTCAAACAGAATTTTTTAAAAGAATTGGGTTATGAACGCATGGACTATGATTTCTAAATAGTGTTTACCTTTTTCTGGTCCGTAAAAGTATGCCCTTTCAGAAGGAACTTGTGAAATGGTGTGAAAGATTCATGAGCCTATGGTAAAATTAAGAATTTTTGAAAATATTTGGAAAATTTGGAATTGGAGCTAAAACGAAACACTTAAATGAAGCTGGTCATCAATTATGAAATTTTGACAAATTCAATGTGCCTTTATTTGAATTTTAAAATTTCAGTTTATATTTAAAACGTCTAGCAATAAAGCCTGTAATAGACACGTTGCGATATAAAGATATATGTCATGGAAATTTGAAAATTGTCCTTCTATAAAAAAAATTTTAAACTTGACTTGTTTATCAAAAAAATATTTAACCAAATGGTAAATGTATGTAAAACTGATAACGTTCAATGTTCACATATACATGTACAGGGTTCAGGCATTGCCCAAAATATTGCATACCATATCCATAGTAATTTATTTCAAATTCCTGCAAACCCTTTGTTAAACAATATAATAATATGGAAGATAAGGAAGATAATATGACTTTTTTCAGAGTAGAACTTTTGAAAGGTTTGATGCAGTGATAAAGAGTAATTATCGTAGCATTTGCTAAACTGTTTCAAACACCATCTATCCAGACTGACCATCCAAATTGACATGTTTTGAGACAAATGTTTGGAATTCAATTTTCAATTTATTGAGAATTGATTCTTTTCAAACACGCCATAAGCGGAATTTTAAAATTTAATTTCAATGTCATTTTCTATTAAAATAATATACAATATGGTAAACACCAATAATGATGTGGACGAATCCATAAAATACTCTAAAAATACCCATTATTAAACAATGAAATGGCCTACATACCTGAGAGTTCACATTGATGCTGTTCTTGAGCATTACCAACAGGAACAGAATCTGCCTGCCAGGCCAAAACACGAAAAAAAAGAAGTTTTCGTCAATGAGCGATGCGTGGCTTGCCATGGCCACATACGTTTTGAAAGTCAGCTGAAGCAAACAAAGCGTAACAAAGGAACTGATATATAGGTGAAACATGTCGTCGGCCACTTCCACCATATCAACCAGAATGAAGTAGTTGCGATGAAAATCACGCACGTTCTGCAGAGTCTGATAACATCGCAAATCGGTGGTTGCTCGGCGATTCAACACCGAGAAAAGTTTTAACAGAGTTGAGGAAATGAGATAAAAGAAAGACACTGCAAACACTTCGACGCAGTAAGACACAGCACTCGCTCCGACACGAAGAAATGAAAAACCGTTCTTGAGGTGTTCCAACACGCAAACTGAAATTCGACAAACAAAATCCAAAGTGAAAAACATGTTTCATCTGGAGTAAAAATCTTATAGTCTCCAAAACGTTAGGATTTATGGAACCTTGACATCACCCACTTTCAGCCGTTGACCATAACCAGGTCAAATTAATCAGAAAACATGCAATGATAATGCACTTACCAATTTCCGGACAGATACAAACATCAAAATAATCTCCTCCCTGAGACAATATAAACTTCTAAATGAATAACTCATGACCCTTCAGTCCTACATCACCTCTCACCTCCTATTCATACTCAAAAAGTTCATTTTCCAATTACACACATCACTCAATACCTTACTTACCAAAAAAAGGCCACCTCCACCACAAGAATAAATGTGAGCTATGCAACAACGGTCAACATTGGTCAAATTTGGACCCACCTCATCACTGGCCTAAATAGGGCACTAGTATTCAATCCACCATGGTGTCGGAAATTGGGGTAGCCAAGAAGAATTCTGGGGTATTGTTGGCTTTGATGCATGGATAAGTATGTATGTTAGGTAGGTAAAGGCTACAATAGCATATTTAGCAATTATATTCACTTCAATGGTTTATTCATGAGAAAAGGACAGTGGGGACAAAGCTGCTGAAATTCCTTCCAGTTGGCTTGTCCAGGAAGCCAACAAGAAAGTCTGGCAGAGGTTCAAGAATTACCAACAGGGTATGCATGTTAGCATTAGGGGAAAAGTGGCTACTAACAAAAATAGGGAACAGAGAAGGTTATCTGATGGAAAAGTCAATACGGGAGAAGGTTGTAAGGAGGCTGTTGTTGATGGTTATTAGAATGGTTGAAGAAGGGAATTACTCGATGATCTTGCTATGGGAATCACACCAGAGGAGTTGATGGAAGATCCCTTTCCCAATACCCTTCTCAAGTAGAGAAC
Source organism: Ophyiulus pilosus (assembly GCA_033995625.1). Lineage (NCBI taxonomy): Eukaryota > Metazoa > Arthropoda > Diplopoda > Julida > Julidae > Ophyiulus > Ophyiulus pilosus. The sequence continues at coordinate 3,682 of JAUJYV010001166.1, forward strand.
GAGAGAATAACTGTAGCAGACGATGACCAATTTGGTTGAAAATATCTTCTATAGTTTTGCAGTCCGCTGTTGTAAAACGTTCTCGCTAATTCGTTACCCACTAAACTTACGCTATGTGTAATTCAATGTCGTAAACGTAGACATTACACGAATTGGGCGATTTTCTACAAGTTTCTAATTTCTTTTGCTACATTTTAATAGTTTAAATTTTAATATCTTACAAACTGTGAAATGTTGTCTTATTGAAGAGATTTGAGAGGTACTGAATCATACCTCAATGTAAAGTTTCTAACTCTAACATGAAAACAATTTACATAGTTCTTATTTGAGAACCCATAGAAATTCTAGAAAATGGAGAATCAGGATTCTTTACTTACCAGTAAACTCCACACCAAAGGAGGACAAAGCGAATAAAATTGAGATATAGGTCTGCTTGCGAATGCTCTTTTCTATGCTACTAATTTCCGTTTCCGAGAAATTCAACTCCATCCATAGTTTGTAGAACCGTACGAAGCCAGATTTTGAGCCGGATGCGGCAAAAATTACCAAGAAGGTGATTAGCTTGTGGATGTGGTAGAGCAAAGCAGAGGCTTGCATGATAGTAAACAGAATCTTGTGGCTGCTAAGGGCTCTTGGGTTGAAAAAATCTATCATCCACCAGACCACAAACCCCGTGCAAAGCACCAGCCAACAGAGTGAGTAAATTCTCCAAAAACAGGTTCGTGACCTATGCTCGCTAAACCAGTATAGGCCAGTCGCTTTGCCTATGCAAAGGAAAGGAGCCCACAAAATTTGCAGTTTTCTTAAGTGAGTTGTCATCAAATTAAGCAATAAGTATAACGATATCACTGAATTCAAGCAGTTAAGTTTAAAAGTATTATTGAAGCTCTAGAGTGGCTCGAGAGATCAAGATCATATCATACACTTTATCAAAAGTTGTCACAGCGATGTAGTTTTTTGTGGTGGCAACGTTTGTCACTTTATTGCTGCTGAATAGTTGTAAAATACCAGTAAGCTTATTGACATTACTGTTTATAACTGTTTGCATTTCTTGACATCAGAATTACACGAAACACTGGCGTTCTTGATCAAAATTGACGTCAAAAAGGACTTGTTGATAGATAACATTGTGACAGTCGTACAAGGTGATATTTTTCTAGGTCATCATCCAAAGTGAATCGCTTTTTCTATTGTAACAATTTGAAATTCAAATATGGTGAGGCTTATAGCAATCAACTAAAGTCTGGATGTAAATTCGCAGAAACAAAATAAACTTCCTAGACATTTATCAGAAAAACGAAGAAATTGAAAATAATGGAATACTGAGAATTAGGAATACAAAGTCAATTTTTAAAAAAAATTTGGCGGAGTTTTACTACATGGTTGAATTTCAATGACTGGAAAGGACGCCATAAATACATTAGTTTTTGGATTGAGATCGTAATTAAAGTATTGCACTAGCATAAAAAAATTACAAAAATCAATAATTTCGAAATTTGAAATTATTGGTAACGTTTATGTGATTTTCAGAACTGTGCTGATCCTGATAAACTAAATTTATTTGCGCTACTACACTTTAAAATATTTAGCAAACTCAATAAAATGACAAACTCCGACATTTGGTAACTATTTCTGCAACTAAATAATATATTCAAATTTTTCATTTATTTTTGGAGTGATTTGTATTTCACATTAAACATAACGCATGCAGTGCTGCGAAATACTGGAAGAATTTCGTAAAACAAAATGTCATTGTTACGCCATGGGTGGAGGTGGGGGAGGACGAAGGGGGGGGTTCTCCTCCACCCCAAATACACAAAAAGAAAGCTAGTATAGAAAAAAAATGGAGAATTTAAAGATGAGACAATTTGAGGTTGGCAAAGCCGCATTATTTTTCGAATTGAACGAGTATGATAATATACGTCAAATAGATACTGGCAATCTGAAAGACAAAAATGCTAATTTTACTAAGGTTATGACATAACGAATAAAACGATGTAATTAAACAAGTTTATCATTTAAAAATTACGGATGTTAGTAGACGTCGTGTTATGGGCTGGACTCTGAAGAGAGACAAACACACAGTTGAATTCCCCAAAAAGTTTTGTATTGATAGAATCTAAGAAGGAAATGTAAAAGAAACATTCAAAACCAATTTCCACACGTCACCACGATTTCATCCCACAAAATAATATTACTTAAACTGATGAGATTCTCAAAATTTTTAAACGTTTGAGGCATTGAGTTATGATTTCACCAAGTTTTTGCATAAGATTTCTTGTTATAGAAAAATTATTAATCGAATATCTAATTCAAGTTTATTATTTATTCTGTAAAAATAATTTAAAGATTAAAAGTGTTAAAAAATACATTTGTACCCGAAAACAGTATATTTTCTATAACTGTATTGTTCAATATGTAGTGTTCATAACTTAACAACGTGACATTAATGCCACACACGCCTTTATTTACCTCATTTTGTTGAAAGGAGCTAAATTTTCTCATCGGAAACTTATGAAAAGCAACACTTGAGCCATGGGCCTGAAGATTGAGTAAGAAACAAATTTGTTATAGTATTTCGAAAAAAAAAATTCTACTTGACAAGCTAGATAAAGCTGTACCTTTAGATGAACGTTAGAGGAAAGCCATAAAAGGATTGTTAGTATCGCAAACTGTCGGAGTGGCCAGAAGATTAGAAAAGCCATGTTGGTTATCCCCTGCATGGTTCCAGAAAAGCTCATATACGTTTTCAAAATCAATTGAACGATGTAAATTACCACGAAAAAACCAAGGTAAACGCTGAACATGCGGTCGGCCACGTCCACCATGTCAACGACGATGAAATAGTTCATCCAAAAGCTGTCCAAGTCGTCGAAGCCCTCGCCGTGCCTCAAGTGATTTAGTACACGCTTATTTAACACTGAAAACAGCTTAGACATAGTCTCACACACGAAGACGATCAGCACGACAGAGTTGATCTCAACCATAAACCAAATATAATAGCTTCCGATGTTCAGAAAAGAGTGGGTGTTAATCCAGATGTGGTACACCACACAAGCTAAAGAAATTTCAAAACAGTGGTCCATATAAATGCATTTGAAATTAACCATGGTATGTATACATGCTGTATATGACAAGAAAGTATGTACATGCATTGGTGCCATTTCAGGTTGAATATTAACGAGAAACAGAATACGTAAGGGACCGTTAATCCCCTACCCTCTGTCTCCACGGTGTCCATCTTATCCCAGACTCCCCCTTTCCCCTCCTACTCATAGACGTCATTTTTTGAAAAGTAGGGTCGCCAGCAAATTTATTTGCACATACAAAGGCCCATCCTATAAACTCAATTAAACGGAAAAAACCAAATACTGAAAAATGACATCATTAGTGGACGTCCATAGTGGCTTTCCCACCTTGTCCACATGGTGTCCACATATCAGCAAACCCTACCCCCATCTAGTTGACGTTATTTATGAATAGCCCTATTCAGATTTATTCTGTTGCCATATTGAATATATTTGAGAGACCACAAAATATGCTTTGCCTTACAAGGTGGTGCAGAAGTCAAATACGACCTTTCTTAATCTCCAAATAGTATCTCGCAAAATGTTTGAAAAGAGATGGATTATTAGATTGACTATTGTCGTATAATATGAGCACAAAATATCAAAAACATATAAAATTGAATAATAAACAAAATACATAGTTATCACGTACACAAGTTTTGTGGTCCACTAACAAAAGAGCTTCCCTATCTTGCATGACTGGTGGCATAGTGTGCCACTTCAACACTTCAAAGCAATTTTGTATATTTTATTACCCACTGGATAAATGCACATATTTTGAAAGCCCCATATGCAAGATTTATAGTGTTCGACTATTAGTTTCATTGTTTGGTTTTGCCACAGCATGGAAATGTTCACTATGTTTTTAAAACACGTTTCATGCAATATAATTTTGTTAATTAAAGCACACATTTACTTTAAACTATATCGAAAAGGAAACATATTAAACTCGAAGTGTCGTAATAATAATACAAGGTGAGCTCGTGATCTGACATCTTTTTTTACCTACCTGACAACGCCAATTAAAATAAAATACAATTAAGTAGAGTAAGCTCATTCCACAATATTTTTTTTGATAAAGTATACTTTAAATGCTTCAGCTGCATATGTATGTATATTCAAACCAAATAATAAAAATGACTCACCCACGCATTCTCCAATAAAAATAGAGATCGAAAAAATTGATGCAACACGGGCAAACCTCTGAATCTGCCGTTCAATATCCTCAGCCTCGTCTTGGAAAAGCTTTACCTTAGTCCAGAGCTTATAAAATGCATGGAATCCGTACGAATAATGCGATGCTGCAAACATTGTTGTCAGGACTACAATGGTGTGAAAATTAGAGAGAAATCCCGCCGTATAAGACATGGTCAAAAAATCGAAGGCCGTTTTTTGTCTTTGTCCAAAATGAGCCATTTCGGCAATTTTAAAAGTAATGACGAAAGCAGCCAAGACGCACACGAATGCAGAATAGAATTTCCAAAAATTAATGAATTTTCTTGGTTTTTTGATACGATCATTGTCTCGTGAAGTCGGTGTTACGTAGTGATAAATACCAGCTAGCTTTGATAAAAGCAAACAAGGAAACCACAAATCACTCAGATTTCGCAAATGAACAAGAGACATATTTTGATTATGCTTATTTCTCATATTTGATACTGAAAATACGAGCATCATTGGTGTGTCAATTATGGAGACGCTTGTGTGAAAAGTAGACTGGTTGATATAGCTGATGCAGACAGAGTCAGTTATTGCATAAAATGACATTTGTTAATCATGAAAAAAATATCAAAATGAGCCAATGACATTAAAACTATTCGCAAAATGCTCTGTAGGTGTCAATGTATTAGTTTGATATTTCATTAAAACCCACTGAAATGAAAAGTACGATAAGTACTCTTGACAATTGCATGACATTTCATGCGATAGAAGCCATACTTTTTGACAAACTAATTGCATGAAGCCGAAGTGGAAATAGAAACCCACTTAATTAAAAACTCAATGACTAGCTGTTGCTGAATGACATAATTATTGCTTGGGCTAATTGGAAAGAAAACTTTCAACTGATTAGCAAGGATTTAGAATATTTAAAATTGTTGATAAATTATTAAACGAGGAATACCTAGATATTAATGTTACAAATCATTGTAATACTAACACATCAACTTATATGAAAGTGATGACGACACCATTAGTTACCTATCCTATAGTGACCATAAACATTCTTCTCCCTGTATTAAATTTATTTGTAATGAATGTTTCTCTATTCCATCGTAATTCTGTAACATTTATTACAATTCACATTTCAATGTAGTTCCACTATTGGTAACTTGATACTTCTGCTTACTAACAATGCAGTAATGGACGACCACTAACTATGGTATTTTTCAGTTTTTGGTTTTTTTGATCTAACAAAATTTCTGGGCACCCTACTTTCAAATAAATTAAGTACATCTATGAATGGGAGAGGGCGGTGGGGAAGTCGGGGCTAAAATGGATACCGTGTGGACAGGGGATGTGAAGGATCCCTGTTTCAATTTTTAAAGGAATTTCGGGGATGTCTTTTTTTAATGGCCTCTACCTTATTTTTAAACCAAACTTACCAATTTTCTATGATCAAGGCCTATGTCATCACATTGGTTTTTTTCGGAGGGGGGAGAGATAGGGTCCACACTCTTGGGGTGGACTATTTTGGCCATTTATATTAAGGATCGCTAGTAGCATGCAGGGCCCAGCAGAGCAGAGAAGTGGCACAGGTGAAATTTAATGCAAAATAATTGTATTTCTTAAACAAACAAAAATTGCATTTATACTGCAAAAACCATGTATTTTTACCTAAGAAATATTACTCTTTAAATGCTAAAAAAATTGTGTTTCTACCTTAAAAATGGTTACTTTAAAAATCACACTTTTACCGCAGAAAAATTGCATTTCTTAAACAGAAAAATATCTCTTTGCCATAGAAAAGTTGCACTTTCCCGTTTTATATTTTGCCAATTATGTTTGAAATTTGGAAAAAATTTTGTATTTTTTGTATGGGGGGAGGGGGCGGGGGGAAGACATTTATCCCCAAGATCCCCCTCCTCATATATACGGCCCCCTCCCCCCACGCTACGCCACTGTTAAGTGGGTCGAAGCGTTCAGAGGAATAAATGTTAAGGGTTGGATAAACAAGAATCTTGCTGTCTCATTATAAATTATAACAACCACACGGAGATATGGAAAGAATATACCTTTGATACACCAGAATTGGTATAATATCCAATCAGGAGAATCAAAAGAAAATTTGAGTCATATTAATTGCATTTATCAAAGCATATCATTTAATATTCATAAAATTTCCGCAATCATTGCACGTATAATTTAGTCTTTAAATTGAATTAATACAAACACGTAAGTTGTGTAGATGCTGGCAATCTGAAAAACGTAGGAAAACAAATCAAATTTATCCGAAGGACGAAATATTTCGAATTGTATGTACATTACATGTATACTAGTTAAAATCATTTATTTGCGGAATGAGACTTACGGATGTCAGTAAGCCTCGGTTGATTGGTTGTACCTTAAAAATTGTCAAGCTAACTTTAGAATTGGCTAAGAAGTTTTGTAGGGCTAAAATCTGAAAATTGGAGGAATGCTTAATAACGCTACTTGTTATATAACGTTTAATCTAAATCGCAACTACATGTGTATACCTCGTTCTGCTGGGTTTCCGAAAAATGATCCAAGCACAATTTATGAAATGCCACATGAGCCCAATGAGCCTGTATTTAAAAGAAAGTGTTAAAAAAAATTGCTAACCTTTTTTAGTTCCACGCAGTGCAGTTGTTGAATGTAAAAACAGTAACAGGGGCCAACCTTGGAATGAATTAGTGCAGACATCCATAGTACCACGAATAGCAGTACAAACTGCCGAAGGATTTCAGAAAACAAAAGGGCACATTTGAAATCACATGTCGCAGATTTGTTGCCGATGACTTGGTAAGTCTTCATTGTAAGTTGGATGACGTAAGTCAATACCAAACATCCCAGGTACATACTTAAGATGCCATCCACGACCTCCACCATGTCAACGACTTTGAAGTAAGCCTTCCTAAACGCGGAAAGATTACGCATTCTTCCAAAACGATTGAAGTTCATTGGATTAAGCCGGGAATTCAAGACGGAGAGAAGCTTGCATAATGAGTAGCAGATTATGAGCAAAAAAATCACGGAATATAACTGAACAATGTCCTTCAGCTGTTTGACCACAGCAGAATAAATTGCGAGAGAAGTTGTTAGCTGGTAGAAACTTAGACGAAATATTTTTGCTGCAACACGAAAGGCAGTGTCATAAATTTACATGGAAATATAGTTATTAAAGCTATGCAAATAATAAACAGTTCCTTGTCAAAATTAAATCTCATAAATTCAAATTTATATGCAAAACAAGTCGATATAAAAGCAGTTAATAGAGAGTTTGAGCCATCCAACGTTAACGAAACGATAACGGTAACGATAACGAGAAACAGCGCTGGCGGTCCGGAATGTCAAGGACTACCCTATGCGAACCATGGCATTCCAATGCCATTCCGGGCTTCCCACGCTGTTTCTCGTTAACGTTATCGTATCTTTAACGTTGGATGGCTCAAACTCTCTAATAACAAACAAACCGAAAACTGCTGTTGGGATTAGTAAAGTTAAAATCCCTAATAAATTAAAACAAATTACACAATTATTCCATATGTACTAGTACTTTGAAAGATAATAAAAAAAAAATCATTTTAAAAGCATACTTTGCAATGATAGTCATAATTTAACGTTGTGGATATTTGGAGGAGTTTCAGCCATCCAACGTTAATGAAACGATAACGTTAACAAGAAACAGCGCGGGAAGCCCGGAATGGTATTGGAATGCCATGCTTCGCATAGGGTAGTCCTTGACATTCCAGGCGGCCAGCGCTGTTTCTTGTTATCGCTACCGTTATCGTATCGTTAATGTTGGATGGCTCAAACTCTCTATTATACCAACACTAGAGAGTTTGAGTCAGCCAACGTTAACGAAACGATAACGATAACGAGAAACAGCGCTGGCGGTCCGGAATGTCAAGGACTACCCTATGCGAACCATGGCATTCCAATGCCATTCCGGGCTTCCCACGCTGTTTCTCGTTAACGTTATCGTATCTTTAACGTTGGATGGCTCAAACTCTCTAATAACAAACAAACCGAAAACTGCTGTTGGGATTAGTAAAGTTAAAATCCCTAATAAATTAAAACAAATTACACAATTATTCCATATGTACTAGTACTTTGAAAGATAATAAAAAAAAAATCATTTTAAAAGCATACTTTGCAATGATAGTCATAATTTAACGTTGTGGATATTTGGAGGAGTTTCAGCCATCCAACGTTAATGAAACGATAACGTTAACAAGAAACAGCGCGGGAAGCCCGGAATGGCTTTGGAATGCCATGCTTCGCATAGGGTAGTCTTTGACATTCCGGGCCGCCAGCGCTGTTTCTGGATATAGTTATCGTTATCACTTCGTTAACGTTGGCTGGCTCAAACTCTCTAATATCGCTCTATGGCAGTGGTATTATTATTTAAAATATAAGCCTAACTTTTTTTCATATACAGTCGATTCCGCTTAATCTGGACACATCCGGCGGAGGCGTTTTGCCCCGATTAGGCGGCTGCCCAGAATATGCGAAGTTAAAAAATATATACTGTCCGGATTTGTTCTTGACAATTTGGCCCTAATAAATGGCTGCCCAGTTTAACCGGTGTCCAGATAAAGCGGAATCCACTGTATACATTTTTTACACACAAAATCAATTTCATTTATATTAAGCTTTCTAAATGTAATTTAAGTCTATACAGTATTCCAGTATACTATATTTCACTTACCAATTGATTCTGCAACAATAATCGAAGCACCAACCAATATGGTTCTAAATGTAAACTGCTTGATCGCAGTTTGAATTAAATGATTTTCATGTCCAAAAAATCTTACATCCAGCCACAGCATATACAACCTCCGAAACCCCCATCTGTGATGCGAGGCCGAGAAGAAAACACAAATAATGGCAACTGTGTTGATGTCTGACAACAAATCCAATATCCACATCATCTGTTTCATATCTTCCAGAAACATGAGGGCATTGGATTTGGAAATTGCCACCATATCGAATGCGGATATGCTAATGCAAACCAGGATAAGAAACAAGGAATAAAGCTTCCAAATATTAAAGCCTATTCTGTTGACACCATTTTGATGGTTTGTACTCTCCGCGGATGCATTGCAGCTATATAAGCCACATAATTTCATCACCATTAAACCAGAAGACCATAATTTGTTGAGATGTTGCAGATGCACAGAGGATGTCTGAGATTTTGAATTATTACTACCTACTTTGGAATTAAACACATCTCTGTAAATAAATGCTGCCATTTAGAAAAAGTTGTCGGTCAAAGTTTTGCAATTTGCTGTGAGAAGCTAAACAAAATTTCTGAATTATGAGTATTTTTTGCATGCCTCAAATTTATGGAAGCAGCAGCTAATTTTAAGACAAATTGAACTTCCTTTTACGAAATAAGTAATTGAAGAGCGCTGTCACTGTTTGACGTTGCGTCAGATAACAATGACATGAATAATATCAGCGCAGCAATCAATAAGATAAACATGAACATTTTAATGTATTAGTCGATATATCGTGGTAATGAATAAAATACATTGAAATGTTTGCACAATGACAAATGTGTTGTCAAAATTCCATATATAAAGTGCATAATTCTAAAATGTATTTCTCTGTATCAAACGTTTATAACCTTTAAATTCTAAAATTAACGCAGCTGGCAGCTTGATAAGTTAAGAGTGCTTCAATATTTTTTTTTTTCCAATTCCTGCTAAATTCTGCATGGAAACAGAAAACTTGACAACTACACTGACATCACAAACCCAATGAAAATTGTGACCAAAACTAAAACTATTTGTTATTATTCTGAAGTATTACATTCTCATTAATATACTTAACGTTAGTTTTTTCGATTCACAAAAATATTTACCTTACGTATATATATTAATATGTAAACCAAAATGCAGTTATAACTAGGATATCAAAAACATTGGGCAGTTTCTGCAAGTTGACTATTTCACAATGACAAGAAAGTATTATCATGCATCATCTGGTTTTTTGAATTGTATCAGTATAAATAAATACGTCAGGCAGAATCCCGTTATCTGAAAAACATACATGCCCCATTATTTTAAAATCACTGTACCAACCAATGAAACTTCGAAAATGGTAAGCAGAGTGGTAACATCGACTCACCGAAGCAAGCATACCTCTTGTGATTGGTTGGAATTTAAATAGGGTTAAACTCACGGTGGAACTGCCAATGAATTGCTGCAGTGACAAAATCTAATCACAAATAAATATGGCCATTAGTACTCACGATGCATTCAGTTCACACATTTATGCAATGCACTTTTTAATAAATATAGGTTTAAACTGTGGTGTATATAAATTTATCAAGAAGGCAAATCAAGGGATATACTATACAGTATATTTGCATTATGTATTTCAGAGCATGGTTAACAAACACTGTTCAATGCAATCATGTAACAAGTATTTCTCAAATAAAATATTTTGAGAGTTGCTACTGAGCAAAACAGACTTATACGAAACCAAGTATTTTGATTTTAAAATCACACGTGGTTTTTAAAAAAATCAATTGTCCTTCTTCTACATCTGTTTTGTAAGATTACATTTTTGTTACATTAAATAATATGCTGGTGCTCAGGATGATCAGCTATCTCAAAGTTAAAAAAATGTTAAAGCTAAGTTAATCTTACCTTATTTTGATGAATGTGTGAAAATGCTTCTAGTGGTAAAGATTGAATGATGACTTGAAGCTCTTGAGCCTGTGCCATCAAAAAACGACAAATTCTTGAGTTTAAAACTAACAATAAAAAAAGAAACATTAATTTCAAATGTCCAATAATACAGGGTGGACCATAAATACTCGCTACACCACTTTTTTTCTTAATTTTTTTATAGTTATGAAAATTCTGTTAATGCAATTAAATAGGAAGTAATGTGTGCTCTATCCACTGATGTTAGATTTTAACTTTGGACATGTAACACTTAGGACAAATTGTCAAATTAGTAAAAGGAAGAGCATGGTCTGTTTGTATGAAGTCAACTGTTTTTGTCTTCATTACCAATTATTTGAACTTGTTACAATGAATTTAAGAATTGAGGAAAACGCTAAATGGTAGCTATGCTGTAGCACAGTGCTGCACTGCAGTGAAGCGACCAACAATTACATGTATTGCGTGATAACGTATTTTACTGATATGATTCTCCGAGTGATATTGCACAATTTAATGGAAACATTAGCATGACGTATATAAGCTCAATGTATAAAAGTTGATGTCTGAATCACACAATACATGTACTTAGTGTAGGTTGCTGCACTGTAGTACAGCACCGTGCTGCAGCGTAGCTACCAATTGGCGTTTCCCTCAGTTCTTAAAAACATTGTAACAAGTTTAAATAATTGCCAATGAAGATGAAACAGTTGATTTGATGCAAACAGACCATTCGCTTCCTTTTTCTAATTTGACACTTTGTGCTAAGTGTTACGGGTTAAAAGGTATTATTTGAATTTCTGTGAAAAATGCATGTCGTAGTTAAAATCTAACAACATCAGTGGATGCATCACACATGACTTCCTATTTAACTGCATTAACAGAATTTTCATAACTATAAGATTTAATAAAAAAACGTGGGGTGGTACAGGAATTCTGGTCCAGCCTGCATACAGTATAAGGTATAACCTTCAACGGTATATTAGCACTTATCCACAGCATGGCGATGCTAAAAGATATTCCTTGCAAGTACCAAATCCAGGTGAATACAACCGAAGTGGGAATGACGCCAAAAGTGAAGCTCAAGTAGGTTTGAAATATGACCCACACGATGCAGACGAGAACGTAGGAACCGAAGAAGAATCCGAGTAGGTCGTCCACAATGTGCACCAGGGAAACGATTAAGTAATAGTTATGCAAGAAATTGTCCAGATTGGACAACTTACCAGTTCTATAGAACTGCGTTGCAACACGTTCATTCAGCACCGAAAATAGCTTGCAAATAATCCGAGTCAGCAAAATGAAAAAGAAATAAGTTGGCGTTTCGGCGAGAAAGGCAAATATAAAAGGAAGCATCGACAGTAAGAATGCACCATCTTCAAACATTATGGTTTCAGTAACATCAGCTGAAAGACGACAAAATGTGGGTACCACAAAGAACTTCAGAAGACGGAAATCAAAATCTACTACAGACGAGATTACTACAGTGGATTCTGGTTAATTGTCCATGTGGACAAGACAGTTTCTGAGGGAGATGGGGGAATCCATTATGGACTTCAACTAATGATGGAATTTTTCAATTTTTTGGGTTTTCTGTTTAATTGAGTTTTAAAGGTCAGTGAAAGGGGAAATCCCAGTCCCAAATGTACTTTCATTTTTAAAACCCACAAGGCATAAGCGCTTTGTATTAACACATCACCTACTAGCTAAAACAGTAAATATTGCATTTCAAACCCCATTTCAAAATATATTTGTAAATTAATTTTGGGGAGCATGCATTATAGGAGTGTGAATACACAATGCCTCTTTGCACCATTTTGCAATTATGGTAAACGAGGTAGAGTATGCCTTGACTGAACAGCACTTATATAAATTGCTATTAACAATTACATGATTCTACAATACAAAATTGTACAAATCTGTTAAACTTTTAAACTAGAAATTGATACTCCTGATGCGAAATATATTTCGTCAAGTTTTTGCATGGACCAATTCCAATTTTTTGTGAAAACATTTCGATAATTGTCCATATTTGTGGGAGCTTTTATTAGTAATGGTATGTTTTTCATAAGCCTATAAGCATCTACTAGATATTGTGAAAGATTTGATTTTTGAATGGTGATATACCAATCCTTGTGTGATAACTAATGATTTTACTATTTATGGGTCCCTGGGTCCTGTAAAGAATATTGATGGGCTTGGATCCGTTGGATCTTCGACCCGCGGACCCTACATGTTTAATGGTCTTACATGTAACTGTAGCATATGTTATACAAAATTGTGCTCCATAAAAGAAAAGTAAACGAGTTGATTCAAGAAACCAAAGAATATTTGTTCAAAGTCAACTGTCTTACCAGTTATCTCGACTGCAGCAGTGGCGACACTCGCAACCAAAAATACTCGCACCCAACGTCTGACATATGTTTCGATATCTTTCACCTCTGACATTGAAAACTTGAGCTGTCTCCACAGCTGATATATTCGAGTAAAGCCAGCAGGCTTGTTGGACGCCACAAACATGGTGATGCTAACGAGCCCTATTTCAGAGGACCAAAGCAAGCGGCAGAAGGTGCGGATGTGCGTGTAGCTTTTGTCAAAAGCTGCATAATTTTGGTTTTGATAATATAGGTAGTAGGGCACCCGCCATATGTAGAAGGCACAAGCAGTGCTGATCCAGCAGAAGGAATAGCTTCTCCAAGTTAGCCAAGAGCCACCGCGAAGAGTGTCCTTGGGTGATGCCATCACGGGTGCCCCAGTGGAATTGCAATGATACAGACCCACAAATCTCAGAAGGCAGAGCATCGGTGACCAAAGAGAATCTAGATTCTCCATCTCAGAGCTTCCCAAACGATGATCCTCGAAATGCATGGGTTCCATGAGTTAAAATTACAGGTTCCACACACAAATTTAAAAATTAAAAAAATAAAAATACTTGTGGTGCTTTAAGAGTATGTAATGTTGTACAAAATATAAAAAGGCTCTGCAATGACTAAATACAATTGGGAAAAATTGCTGGTGGGGTCTAATTGAAATAACCATTCTGAACATGGTGTATCATGCTACCTTATAGGTTATTATGCGAAGGACTGCATAAAATTGTTGGTAAACATGAAAAATGACATACACCCAAATAACCATTTTCCTAATGACATTTTTCAATTGGTAAATTTGGCAGGCAATAATTCATCGCCCTGCATGCGCTTAAGGGAATTAAACGTTATCAGCGACAACTAACTGAATGACGACATGTTTTGTTATGTCAATACGAGAGAATTCCTTAACACGAATACAATATAATGTACATGCAAATGTAAACTACAAAAGTTTATAAAATCTTCTCTATATTTTTAAAGATTAAAAAGTAGTTTATTTCCATTAAACTTTAATTTTTAATGATATGATGTAATTAAAAAACATAAATAGCGAAAAAGCTGATTATAATTTGACAAACCGGTGTGATGATAATTAGATATACTGTATATACTACAATAAATTATGCTTGTAGCCTATACGATAAATGTATATAATCCAATAACTATTACAACACATAAGTAGGATAAAAATACGGGAAAACAAAATTAATATAATAATTTATCTGTAACTTTACGAATGAAAGCATTTCTGTAATCATTCACAATTTTCAGAATATAAATAGCTACAGTAATCTTATCTTCTTAGCTTTTGATTATGTATTAATATTACTACAAACTAAAAAGCGACACAGATAATTGCAATGAAAGAAAAAAATTATCTTTCTGCTTTTTTATTTTTTATAGATACTTTTAAGATATTGATGGTATATATTGGCATGCTTGTAAAGAGTAAGTAATATTTTCTAATTTTTGCGTGGCACAAATTTTATTATTCCCTAGGTGTGTTTGAATGAATGCGTTGTTTCCCAGCTTAGCATATTTTCAATTCATTTAAATTGTACCAAAATTAACAAATACGTTAAGCAGAACCCAACAATCTAAAAATATCAATAAGCAAAGGATTAACTAAATGCATCCTGAATCCTTGAAAATACTTCGACAAAGTAAATAAAAAAAATAAAAAAAAAACTCACCGAAGAAACAAGACCTCTTGAGACAGGATGCATTTTAAAGAGAGTTACATTCATTGAAGCACTGCCAAAGAAGTGTTGCAGTGACAACAGCTGTTGAACCAATAATAATAAACAGATTAAGAATTAGTCATTTTGAATACAAGGTGTACGATTATTAAAAATAAATTAAATGTATTAAAAAATAGCCTTTCCAGAACAATGATTTGGTATTTTTTCACCTAATCACATAACACATTACTTGTTGTTGGTAAAGACAACAAACAGATTATAATGTTATCAAGGTTATATGTATATATTCTTAGACGCTTAAAAATCCTGAAAGTGTTTTCTATTTCGATTACTTCCAAGATACTCACCTTAATTTGTTGTTCCAATGAAAGTTGGTTAACAGAAACTGTATGAAATGGTAAACATAGTCCTTTTGCCTAACAAATTACATTAGAAAAATAAAGTAAAGTATTAAGACACACTAAACTGTGTATGTGCTATTACTAAAATAAAAGATCAGAATTAGTATTTTACATGAGGTTTGCATACTGAATGAGTAACAGCCAACATGCTGTCACTTAACAGACTTTCAAATGTTCTGTATTTTTTATAAGAAAGCCTACCTTACAATTTGATCTTTAATTGAACTTTAAAATACTCTTATAATTAACGCAAATAACTATAAACTAAAGACTATTTGCTATAAGAGATCCAATAAGTGTTGATTTAAACTAAAATACACACAATTTGTTATTATTGATAGCTTGACTGCTCGACAGAATTCTGTCCTCACATAAATTATAAATGTGCCAAAACTCACCTGCAAAGGGATATTAGAGCCTGTCCAAAGAAGTGATGCGCAAAAGGAAATGATCGTGATATACCAGATCCATGAAAAAGCCACAGGTGAGCTGATCTCTCCTAAATGAAAGCTAAAGTAGGTCAGAAATATGATCCAAAGCATGGAGTACAAAGTATAGGCGCCCAAGGCAAAACAAAAAAACGTATCTATGACATCAACCATTGCAGAAATAACATAGTAGTTGTGCATGAAA
The DNA here is from genome assembly GCA_033995625.1 of Ophyiulus pilosus. Lineage (NCBI taxonomy): Eukaryota > Metazoa > Arthropoda > Diplopoda > Julida > Julidae > Ophyiulus > Ophyiulus pilosus. The sequence continues at coordinate 19,715 of JAUJYV010001166.1, forward strand.
TTGTCAAGCCCAGAAATGTTGTCAGTTCTTTGAAATTGAACATTCATTCGATTATTTAAAACCGACAACACTTTGCCTAATGTCATAAACTGCAAGACAAGAAAGGCGATGGTGGCGCCTTCGATGATGAACCCAAAAAGGCTAGGGAGTACCATAGGCCAATATACAGCTTCATCCAGCAGTGATGCTTCAAAAATATTGGCTAAAAGCAAATGAAAATCGGCAGGGTTTGAATAGCATTCAGTGAAAATATTAGTTTAAACTGTAATTTATAACATAAACTCTTTTGCAACTAATGTTATGCCATACGTGGATACTTTGGACACATTGGATACTACCCAACCATTTCTGGGAAACATTTTTTTCAGCCATACGCTGTTGGAAAAAAAATATTCAATTATATGGTCATATATACCACTTTATGTCCATTAGATGTCCATAGATGTATTTCTATGTTCCATATAATTTTGTAAGCAGTTATGACCATGTATGGCGTTTAGTGACCATGCATGGAAGAAAACATATAAATATTATTTATGATAGTATTAATACGACGGCTTGAAATGTATTGCCGATTTTCAGATATATTTTATGCAATAGGAAAATGTATCACATAATTACATAATTTAGCATCTAGCTCTACCAACATACAACGTTAATCTTGATTATACGATATAATGAATTGGATTTAAGCAACAATGGTCCGATTTGGGCATTTCATCAATCTAATAATTATGATCGTCTCTATAGTGGCAAAATGAGATATCTCACATATGAGTATACATGGACATATCTGAAATTGACCATAAATGGCAATGGAAACATATACCCATATATGGACATAGCTAGGTGGAATAGTAGTAACGCTATCGGCCTTTAATTTCATTCGGGAGATCAACCATCACGGTGGTTTTCGCGGTTTTCCACAGTGATTTCCAGGCAAATGCCATTCTATAGTTCTTCTAAAATTCGGCCGCAACCGTGCTCCTTCTTCTACGTATGCTTGTGCGATACGATGTTTATGTATACCTTTCTTATGCGAATGTACATATATGTCCATATACTATGGACATACATCTACGAATATAGGCATTATCTACGTGTGTCTATATAATCTCTGTATTTCAATACATATACAGTGGATTCCGCTTTATCTGGACACCGGTTAATCTGGGCAGCCATTTATTAGGGCCAAATTGTCAAGAA
>JAUJYV010001167.1:0-20906 GCA_033995625.1 Ophyiulus pilosus
GCTTCGAGATACGAGCAAATTGACATACAAGCAAGGTTACGGAACGAATTAAACTCGTATCTCGAGGTATCACTGTAATTGTTTTCACTCCTCTTTCTAATTAATAACCACAACTGCTTCTAGCATCACCATCATCATCATCATCATCATCATCATCATCATCATCTTCATCAACCTTAGTCTAGTCCTTTCAGCAAAAATGATATTTATTATATGCTTTTGATAAGGTTTTCCATTTTTCTCTAAAAGAATAAGGAGGCTGAGATTGTGTTGACTAATCCTCGTTTACCATAAAATTCCCTCTGGCATTTTTAATGATTGCATTGGAACTGTTTGATTTTAATTCATCTTTGAATCTTTTGTTCATTTTCAGCGTTCCTGGTGGAGAACTGTTTGCTTTCATATCGGACAAACAGCAACTAAGCGAAAACGAAGCTGCTGCTATTGTGGCTCAGATTTTGAAAGGACTTCATCATCTTCACAGCAAAAACATCGCTCATTTGGATTTGAAGGTACACATTGTTGTTGCTCCAGTATTAATGAATGTTTAACCGTGCTGAAACAATCATTAATAAGAAATTAGCATTAAACGTGTTCTCATTTATTGGCACCGAGAAGGATGAACGTGACGAGCGGTAGCATCGTTTAGTTTTATAATGCAATAATTCATTGATTTTTTAACGTTGCTCTTTGTTTTCGTTTCTTTCGCAGCCAGAAAACGTGATGCTACTAAGTCGTGATTGCCCTCAAATTAAGTTGATTGATTTCGGTTTATCTCGCAAACTTTTGCCCGGAGTGGAAATCAGAGACATGATTGGGACACCGGAGTTTGTAGGTAAGCATAAGTCAGTGAAATGGTGAGAACTTTTACTCGCATAACCTTATTTTAGGTCCAGACAGATCATTTCGTTTGATCTTACTGCATGGGTTGGAAAGTGAAAACCAGTCTGATAAATACTTTATTTTAGTAAAATAACCATTTTGTTTTTTATTTTCTATGTAAAACCGCCAGATGTAAGTTCTAGGTGTCACTTGCATTTAGTTATGGATATTTTGTAAACAAAATCCAGTATCAAACGATGAAAGGAGCAAAATTAACTTCATTATACATAATTGCAAATTTCAAATAATTTGACAATTGCAAATTTCAAATAATTTGATATTTTCATTTTCAAATTAATTGTCAACAAGCTTTATTAACCTGAATCTCAATCCCGCTAATTTTCGGACACTATTTCTCACTTTACGAACTCTTACAATTACTGAGAAATGTCTTTTTTCTTTGTAATCGTACAATTATAACGTTGAAAATTTTGAAATTTGGTTTACAAATTCTATTAATTTCTAGTAATTTTTAATAAAAATATTTTGCGAACCACAGTTGCCAGAAATTGCTGATAAAAACGTATCATAATCACTCCTCGTAAGTTCAAGGGCTTAAATTTATCATTTGTCATTTACAACACCCGAGTGTGTTAAGTTGTCAGTGATATTTCTTATCTGCCACGTGTCTAAGCTCTTTAATCCCCTTGAAGATTTAGTAGGATTATTGCGCAAAGTTATTAACAGACAATTGCATTTTGGAATCAATTTAATTTGGTGTGATCAGCAAACCGCAGCTTAATGACATATCAATTTTTATTAAATTTCTAGATTCTGCAGAACGATACTTGGCGATAGTTTTTTAGTTAGCATTTTCATTATATCGTTTCAAATGTAAATTACTACAAATATTGCTGTTAAAAGTTGACACCATTTAGTTTGCAATCGTTTTGTGCATCACTTCATAATTTTCCTAAAAGTATTTAATTTGTTAAAATTTAACTATGTTTTCACATCAAATCACTTTAGTCGTATTTTTCAAATGCTCTCTGCTCATACGATCTGATGATGGCCACAAATTGCAATTGACACAAAAATATGAACATAATTTTGTAATTTTTGCAACTTCTGACAGCAATTAAAGATGCAAATTTTGATTAAATGTACGGTCTAGTAAATACAAATCTTTCTCATTTCACTGCATTGGTCTTCCTAAATCTATGCACCTTTAAGCAATACTACTCAATTGTCAAAACCCCTTGATTACACGTCTGATCAGCATTTTTAGGGCCGTACCGGTACCGTATTCCTCGTCGCTGACTTGAAAGAATAGATTTTACGAAATGCATAATTCTGATCAAGGAGAATTTGTGTTTTAATTGTTAGTAATTAACAAGCTGAAAACGTTAATTTAAAATAAGTCTTTTGTAAATATAGAAATTTTGGGGTTTGCTGAAAAAAAACATTGATAAGGGGAATGTTTGACTCTGACAAGGAGTCCAAAATTACAGAATTTAACAAATTATACATTTTCGTTGTAATTTTGTGTGTTTGTAGGTTCTTCACTTATTTATTTATAGCTAGAGGATTTGGAACTTGTATGTATTGGTACTGTTTACAAGTTTGATAATCCGATTCAATTTATTATTTTCAGCGCCAGAAATTGTGAATTATGAACCGCTGTGCCTTGCTACGGATATGTGGAGTGTGGGTGTCATTACGTATATTTTGTAAGTTTTATTCTGTACTTTGATTACGTGTACTTATAAAAACCGAGCACAACATTAACGCATATTCTCAAAGTAATAGCTGCAAACATTATTGAAAATGTTCAAAGTTTGAGCTAAAATTTAAGAAGATTTGTTCGTAATCTGACACGTATGGAAACAAATTTGTAGATCAAGCAAAAGTAGTAGCGGATGTTTCAGTACTTTTGTATTCGATCGACATTTTACCACACTATTAATTAAAATTGTACGAATCCTGACATTTGGTTTGACAACTTTTGTTTTTATATTTTGCAATTTGTCTTAAGTGTGGTACAGGAAGAGAGACTAATAGAAATAATTCATTGAGAAAGATGAAATACTTTAATTTGCCTAATCATGGCGACTTTCATGAACACAATCCTATTAAAATTTATTACCTGCAATGATAAAAAATATTTAAAATTAAATACAATTCCAACAATTGTCACTAATTTTAAAGCCCCATTATGGATTTTTGAAATGTCACTAAACGTTCATCATAACCACTTGCAGATTAAGTGGAGCTTCACCATTTCTGGGAGACGATCAGCAGGAAACCTATGAAAACATATCAGCGGTGGAATATTTTTTCGACGATGAATATTTTTCAAATGTGAGCAGTCTGGCAAAGGACTTCATATCGAGATTGCTGCTGAAAATCCCTCGGTAAGACAGCTTTCATTAATTTCTTAGTAGAACTAATACTATTGGAATTTAATCTGATAATCAGTTATTTATAAAAGGTGATTCTGAAATGCCCATATTCAATTGATTCCTTGTTATCAAAATATTGATATTTTTGGTATTACATCAACTTTGGTGCACATTTTTCTTTAATTCGGCATATTTGTTTACAAAAAGTTTATATAACCGTAAACCCACAGCTAAATTGCAAATCTAAGACGTCTAGATTATATTTCAAATTATTTTGTGGTGTCCGTGGTTATTAATTCCACGTAGACTCGAAATATGGAGCACATCGATCACTTTCTGCATTAATTTACAAAAGCAAACAAATGCTAGGAAATTGAGTTCTCTCTGAATTACTCTGTTTAGCTTTTAGTAACTGTATTACTGTAGTAGCCTAAAGAAAAAGTTAATTCGTTGTAACGATATATCAAGTTTTTTTAATCATCGTTCACAAATGTTTTATATAACACAATTTTCTAATCGATATAACGTAATTTTGTTGTAATAAGTAATATGAAATTAAGTGAAAGCTTACCATGATTAGAAATGTGGGCTTTAATGGATGGTACATTCGTATGAATAGAAATATTTTGGCAGTATTAATGCTGTGAGTTCCAATATAAGGAAATATTTGTTATCACCGCAGCATTTTAAGCCAACTGTGTGTAATGTTACCAGAATATTTGATACCAAAAACCCCGTTTTTAGCCTCTTTACGTTACAAATACTTGTAATGATTTTTATACTTTCTCATATTAACGCAGTGTACAATATGTATTATATCACGATCTAAATTATTTTTATTCAAAATACTACTATATAATGTGAACCTTTTATTTTAAGACATATATTTAAGAGACGTTAATTACTGTTCTGTGACTTTTGTTCTTTTTGTTTGAAAGCTGCATAAATGCTCGCAATTAAAGAGTATGTTAAGGAATATTGCATAACAAGTTTCACATTAATTCATCGTATTTTGAAGGAAAATAATTTGCTTCAAGGTATTTTGTAAACTACGTTAATCAAATATTAAAGAGGATAGGGAGTTTGAGCCATCCAACGCTAGCGAAATGATAACGGTAACGATAACGAACGCTGGCGGACTGGAATGTCAAGAACTACCCTATGCGAAGCATGGCATTCCAATGCCATTCCGGACTGCCCGTGCTGTTTCTCGTTATCGTTATCGTTTCGCTAGCGTTGGATGGCTCAAACTCTCTATTGATGGTTTTCTAAAACATGTAGAGCAACATAATTCAAATGTATAGATGGATTTAAGTGCGACAAGTCGTCACACTTATATCCATTGCTATATTCATATTGGTTTTCTTAATATGCAAGATCGCATACTTATAAATCAGACAAATACCGCAAATCTTTGCTATTTAACTTATTATATGCTTTCAAATCCGATGAAATCTACAACTGAACTGAAATTCACTTTTTCAAACTCAAAAAACGGAACATTAGAAAAGCATGCCAAAATGGAATGCCCTCACGTGCCATAATGGAATGCCCTCACGTGCCAAAATGGAATGCCCTCACGTGCCAAAATGGAATGCTCATATGTGTCAAAACAGAATGCTCTCATGTGCCAAAATAGAATGCTCTCACGTGCCAAAATGGAATGCTCTCACGTGCCAAAATGGCAGGTATGTAAAATTGGTACGACCAATGTTTAAAAATATCTAGTGCATTAAACAAAGTAATCAACGGGTTCCGAGTAATCCACCATAAAAATAGTTAAACCTTTTGTATACAGTAGATATAGGAATTGGAGGACAATAAGAAACTTTAATTGGTACTTATGGTTACTGCCGTCACCTACAATATGAAGTTCACACAATTATAAAAGGTTTTAAAGCGAGTGGAACAAACACGGCTTTATGACGTACTCTTCAGTATTCCTTCTTCGATACTTTATTTTATAATTATGTTGAACTATAATTATACACTGGCGTGCGTTTCGCACCTTTTTATTTCCTGCATTAAATGTGTGCAGCCAATGAAAGGTTCTGAAAACTCGGAAATCCCAACCGCACTCATGTTGCCAAGCAGCGAATTTATGGTGGAAATACCGAGGAGAATAATTGCCAGAGGTGAATGGCCCATATTAAGTTTCTTGAAGTTTTTAATATTCAATATTGAAAATCAATGAAGATTTAAGAGAACGATAATGTAGTCTTAGGTTTTTTTTTTTTTGTCAAACCATACCCCTATATGCTGATTTATGTATCGTATTTTTTACGTGTAAATATTGAATTGTGGTTTGCAATTTTTCACGGATGTTTACAAAACCAGATACTGCTAGTTTGCACCCAGACACAGAAAAAAACATAATTGAAATTCGTTTGATATTCCTAGAAGTGACGATTTTTTTCTTCTCCGTGACATGCCAACGACTTCGAGCAACTTTTGAACCGAGAAATTCAAAGTAATTTTAAAAAAATTTGACAGCAGCATGTAAAACTAATTATAATAATAGTAATCACAGTTTGCCAAAATTGCATTTGATGCGCTGCTCATGCGAAGAATGTTGGCCCTACTGTGTCGCAATTTTTATTTGCCCACAAGGTGAAAAAGGGGTTAATTTTTTTCCGGCATTGTCCGATTTGATACACATTTGTCTCACACGATAAAATAGATATTACAGTGAGCAAAATAAGTATTTGGCCAGTATGGTTTTTTTTATTTACATGTTTATTTATACATATAATATGGCACAAATATTTTTTGTAATATTACTGACAGCTTTGTAAATGATATTGTAAAAGCAAAACATGGTTGCAAACTCATAAAAAATAAATACTATAAGCGAATGAACATCCTCGATGCCTATGCTTGAAAGTTGCACAACATGCAGCATAGATGGCGCTGGCAATTTAAACTGGGTAACCCATTGTATAAGTATAGCTAAGGGATTAAGTAACATTTTTTTAAACTAACGTGTTTTTTAAGGGGTGTGTAAACTGGAATTTACTGGGGGGTTTCTTTAGAGACATGGGACAAGTTTTATTGCTATTCCCCTAGAATCTTTTTTTGGGTTTATAGTTAGGAGAAAGTAATGAATTTGAAAGAGAAAAGATGCGAGGGGATCCACCTGGGAAATTCAAGGTAAAATCTGCAATAAAACTAAAACATGACTTTTTGGTTGGGTCAACCATTTTGGGTTTTCATGAAACGTTGTATTTTAATTAGTTCGACCAGGATCCCAGTATGAATTAGGTGGACTAGTCGTGACTGTGTGCAGATAAAATGTATTGTACGAGAGGCGAACAATATCTCTCTTTTTGACTTTTCTTTTTGCCAAACTAATGCAATTCAGCATGTATTGACAAAAACGAATCTCAGGAAAAACCAAACTGCTCTTTTTCTTTATATTTTATTAAAGTAGTTGTTGAATCATGGCCGTAATGTGGTTGATAAAGAACCATAAATTCACGTTCGTTGTATACAATCCAACCTTTAATTATAAAAGCAGTGAATAAAAACGGCTAATTAATACCCTCCAACACAGTCTTACTTAAAACGTGTTACGCAAACTATGAGCTATCCTTGCTTATTAAGACGGTTATTTAGCAAATCAAGCGTACAAAATTCGGAAGTTACTGTTAGTTTTATGAAAAACAGTTTTTGCCATTTAAAAAAAATAATGTTCAGGTAAATTTGCTTATTACGATCGTCATAAATTATCAAATGTCATTTTTCTGAGAAAGAGGCAGGTAATTATATTTAAAATGACGAACTCTCGAAATTATTCACGGAAGTTCAACTTGATAAAATGTAGAAATATATTCCTGAAAAAAAAATGGTATTACCACGATAAGTAGAAAAGTATGAGAGACAAGGTATTAAGGGGCCATTCAAAAGGACATCCTCGGGAGGGGGTAGGGGGTCTGCTGGCATGTGGACAGGGGGGAGGGAGGGGGCAAGCCATTTTGGACGTCCACTAATGACGTTATTTTTCAGATTTTGGTTTTTTTGTTTAATTAAGTTTTAATGATCAGTGAAAGAGGAAATGAACACCAGAAGAAATGTGTCCTCAGTCCTAAATGTACTTGAATTTTTGAAACCTCTGGAAAGTAGGGTGTTATGCCTAAATTTGTGTTAAATACCAATTTTATGCTGGAATTTCCCTTCGAGGTCAGGAAATTTCCGTTAATCATAAAAATCTGGGAAAAATGTAGAATTGGCAGAAATCCGGGTGCTTGGAAATTTATAGGAGGGGTCTTTGTATGTTCCAACACATTTTTTTGGAAACCCTTCTTCAAGAAAAAATGAAGGACGTCTATCGTTTCGAAATACAGAATGATTTTTGTGCAATATTGCTGGTATGTCTAGAAAGATGCATGTATATATATAGCTTTCAAAGATACATGTATATATATAGCTTTCGATATGCGAATGTTTACTAAGATACCGGATATTTTTCCAAAAAGGATTTTGCAACGCTGAAACATCCAAGTTCAAAAACACGTTAAAGGAAAAGTTGGTTAATCATAAGTTTTTGTCTGTATTTTGAACCCTAAATATGAATCATGATTTAATCCTGTCTCGAAATGGCGAAACTTGGTCGCAGGTTATTTTTGAAACAGCAGATCGTTACTGGGAAATGTACGTAATCCGAACAGGAAAATTTACGAAACAATTTAAAATTACAAATTGGGAGTATTTCATCCTTGTTTGCTTCTGCACCGAATTGAAAAACTATACCAGACAACAGCAAAATAAAAAAAATAATCCACTTTTGTGTAAGTTTAGAAAGAGTGAGTTCACCTTGAGGAACATGTCCACTGCGAAGCAGAAAAAAATATTTTTGGGAAACCAAAAAAAAAGATATCCTGGACGAAGGGTACTTTGGGGCATTTTTTTATCCAAAACATATTTTACTTTGAAGATAACCTTGTCACTTTCACTTCTTAAGGTTTCTGAATGTGCTTATTAGGGAGTAACCACCTGCAGTAACTGCGTGTAAACACTGATGAAACATTTCGTATACCTTTAGTATACTGAACCTGAAAAAAGATTTGATAATTAACGTAGGAAATGTCGAGAGCTGAGCTCATTATGACGAAGACTTAATTTTCCTCAATGCGTCACTAAATTCCCCGCATGTTAACATATATTCCAAGAATATCAGTTAAATATACTTACTGGCTTTGTGGCACCTAAAAGTTATTTGTTTAATATCCAGGTCAAATTTATTTAATAGCTAATTTATAGTTAACCTCTTTAACTTAGGGTTACATAGTCGTGTACATGCATGTTCGTAGATTTAAAAAATACATTACTCCAGTTATAATTACTCTTAATGGCTACTAAGATGGAAATAATGAACCTTTTTTTTCAACGGTCTGTTTATATCAATAAAAAACTTGAGTCCTCCAACCCAATAATTTGCGCAGGTAATAAAACTGTTGTTCTGGCTCGTCTCTCGCCATTTATTATAAATTGCTATATATAAGGTGATATTTGTATTTAATTGTCCGAAACGGTAATGAATGCGTGATGTTGGCATGATACTAAAATATTTAATTAAATTCATAAAAGGAATGTTGTTACGAGTGAAGGATTTAAAATTTGGTTTTACGTGTGTTGCGGTCGAGAGCTCCTAGATTATGGATTCCAAAACTTCTCATCTTCAAAATGTCCTTAAAATGTCTCCAAAACTTATTTTACTTTAAAAAACGCGTTTAATAATCCCAATTAGCAGATATGCAATGCTAAAACAGGGCAGAATTCACACAACTTTACAAAAAACGATCTTTACTCTCGGGAAAAAACTGCCGAAATTTGAATTTCAGAACATCAAAAACAGAAAAAGAACGTTTGCATGTGCGACCTTCCCACGCGCATGCAAATATGCACATGCAAACGTTCTAAAAACACAAATACGAGAAAATCCGAACAACACCTTGCATTGTCTGGAGAGTTTCAAAATGTCCTTAAAAGTTCCCCAAACCATACTCTGCTTTAAAAACGTTTGTTCGTGCCAATTAGCAGATTGGCAATGCTAAAACTGGGCAGAATTCACTCTAACTTTACAAAAAAAAAAAACGATCTTTACTCTCTGGAAAGAACTGCCGAAATTTGAATTTTAGAACATCAAAACAGAAAAAGAACGTTTGCATGTGCGACCATTCGGTGATCGTGCGCATGCAAAAGTTCCAAAAAATATTACAAAATGGACGTGTATTCTATACGTATACTATTTTAGTTACGAATTTCCACTCTGTAAGTACAGTATGTTTTCCTCTAAACATCGCTAAATCCTTACTAATAGCGAGAATTCAAATTGGCTAAGATTTCTTTAAAATGCATTTGTTATTTCCTTTGTTTTTAAAAATGTAAGGTACTATACTAAAAATAGAATTATTGGAAATCATGTTCGAAAGAGCAGTCAGTCGGCGACACCCTGTAATCATTAAATGTTTCCCTATTATATCTTTATGCGATCCGATTCATGTACCGTTATTCGATAAGAAACCTGCTTTTTTAGCATAAATTAATTGTACTCACTCGGAAGTTTTGTAAACTGGATTTAGGGCGGAGTGTACGAGAGAATTGTAATAAGAGAGACTGTGAGAGGGTGGGACAGGGATCTGACCAGTAGTTAATTGTTGGTTAGTTTAACAACGCTGCGATCAAAGGTGCGAATAAAAATCATAACAAGCTCGTAATTTGAAGAATAAAATATACATTTCTCTGGACAAAGTTGTGAGTGACACAACTTGGGACAGTGTCGTCAATCTCATACAGTTGGGTAATCATTAGAATTTGAGCCAGCCAACGTCTTAACGTTAACCTTAACGTTAAAGGCGGGAAGGGAGGAGCCACGGACTGAACTACCCAATGAACTAACTGAACGCCATGAGTGCGCATGCGTGGCTCTTCCCTACCCCCACTTTTAACGTTAAAGGGGTTGGCTGGCTCAAACTCTCTATTACCCAAACCAAAAAGAGCTAAACTAACTGTTGAAGTGCAGTACAGAAGGGGTGGTGACCCTGAATTGCCACATATACGAACTTATCTCATGAGGAAAAATATCATAAATGATAATCTTGCTTGCACCAGAAGACGGCAATCAAATAGACACGTTTATACCGGAAGTTAGGCGGTGCTTAGATTTAAAATTCGTACTAGGTGGTCTATTGGAAGCAATTGTCATTATTTTGCGCATTAAGGTCCTGGAAGATCCTGTTTCAATGATTCTAAAGGACCACTCAAAAAGGACGTCCTCAAGGTGGGGTAGGGAGGTCAGCTGGCATGTGGACACCATGTTGGACAGGGGAGAGGGAGGGGGAAGCCATTTGGGCGTCCACTAATGATGTTATTTTTCAGTTTTTGGTTTTTCTGATTAGTCGAGTTTTAAAGATCAGTGACAGGGGAAAGGGCCACCAGAATGAAATGTGTCCCCAGTCCCAAATGTACTGGAATTTTTGAAACCTCGGGAAAGTCGGCTATTATGTCTAAATTTGTGTTAAACACCAATTTTATGCTGGAATTTCCCTTCGAAGTCAGGAAATTTCCCTTCATCAGATAAATCTGAAAAATGTCGTGGAATCGGTAGCGAGACGGGTGCTTGAGAATTTACAGGATGGAGCTTTGTATGTTCCAACACGTTTTCTGGACACCCTACTTTTCAAAACAAAATTAAGGACGTCTATGAGGGAGGGGGAGGGGAGAGTCTTGGACACCGGACACTCTACTTTTTTGGTTTTTCTGATTAATTGAGTTTTAAAGATCAGTGAAGGGGGAAATGGGGGGAGTCATGGCTAAAATGGCTAAAATGGACACCGTGTGGACAGGAGGTAGGGAAGGCAATTTTCGAATGAATTTCGGGGCCGTCTTTTTTGAATGACCTCTTTACACGTTTATATAAGATCGTGATTATAGCCCTGAATAAAAGCCAACGCGCTTATCTTTATCGAAACGCGTGAGTCACCCTGTAGTTTTTTTGTGCTTTCGAGTCGAGTGCGGACGAGGTTAAGTGTAACGAGGGCAGTGCGAAAGGGGGTGTGGCGTTTAGCCGTCGATTTTGAAGGTTAATCCGGCGGAAAATAGGTGAGCAATGACGGCCTGAGCAAAAGCGGGCAGTCGCGCACTGATGCTGCGTCTGACCACTACTGTGCTGCAGCTCAATCCAGGATTACGCGATATGCAGATGGAGGAAGTGACCAACGAGGATTTTAATTTAGCCAACGTTTATCCGTGGCCCATCCAAAACACTTACGATGTGGTCTTCAGGTAATAATAACCCATGCATTTGCACTCGCTTTTTTCAATTTTTATTTTTGCCAAAAAGTTGCTTTTGAGCTCGTGTCCGAATCTGAAATTTATCTCAGAATTGGCGAAGGCCAAGTTTTCTGTGTTTTCGATTCCGGTACAGATTTGAACACCTAAAACTACATCGAATTTATTACGAGTATAGCGAACTATTGAAGAAACTAGTGCTTTATAGGCAGTTTTTCTTTTAAATCACTTTAATACGATGATTAACTTAGTTTAATTAACTCCACAGTTTTCGTTTTCATTTTTATTTTACATTTAAGTTATTGTAAATATTTTAAATTTTGTGCAGATTTTAAGTCACTCGGTCGAATGTTGATGAAATTAATAGTGATTTAAAACATCAATTTTTTTAAAATATTTTTATAAATGATAATTATAAAATGAATGTCCTTAAATTTGTTTCAATAACTAGACTTTTTAAAGGCCAAGTCCCAGTTTATGGAGATGGGTTTTGAAAATGGTGATATTTTGCATTAAAACAATAAATTAGCTTCTGGAATCAATATATATTTATTGAATTTAAAGTGCGGAAACAATTAATTAATTAATTTAAATCATTTTCTTCACTTTCTTCCTAACCTAACCTGATTACGAGTGTCCGAATTGTCCAAACCCATTGAAGTTGTCGAAATACATTCAACGATAAGTTTATAAACTACTGTTTAAGTTTAGGTTAGGTTAGGAAAGTTAAGGAAATGATTTTAATTAAATAATTGTTTCCGCACAGAACCTAAATTATTGTTTTAATTTTTAAAAAATCGCCATTTTAAATCATCCCCATAAACTGGGAGAAGGCCTTTTTAAAATTCTCGAAAACAACTTTGGGATGCTAAAATCTGAAGTTTGATGACTAAACATGCCAGGTATCCACTGTAGGCAACACGCAACACTCAAACCCAAAACTGAAACAATGTTGCCGTAAGCTTGGTTCTGGCAACAAAAAACGTCATACGTTTGCTCAAACATCACGGTAGGCAAACGTGTATTCTATATTTGTTTCAGCAAACCTTGTTGCCACAACCTTGTTGCCACAACCTTGTTGCCACAACCTTGTTGCCACAACCTTGTTGCCACAACCTTGTTGCCTCAACATTGGTGCCTCAACATTGGTGCCTCATGTTGCCTTTGGTGGAGACCCGCCGCTTTAGGAAAAGTACAAAAAAAAGATCCCAAACCTTAATGGGAAAGCTACACGTTTTTATAAACATAAATTTGGAAATAAATTTCGTTTGATAAATTTGTTGAAACTTTAAATAAATTACCATCGTTGGCAATTATCGCACGATTAATGTGTCGATGTTTTATGTTAATTCGACGTGCACTTGATTTTCATATCAACCTAATTTGCAAAACCCATAAATTGTGATACGTAGTATAATAATTAGCATATTTTATTTCATGTCTATGGTACTTATTGCAGACTTGCCAAATAAGCCATTTTATATTGAGACGTATATATTACAAATTCCGCGGTAGTAATATAAGGGACTCGAAAGTGAACTTATTTATGTTTGTTTACACTTTTAAGTAGGAAGTTTTGTCTTATCAGCTATAGTTTTAATAGCTGCTTATAAGAAAATTGCGTGTTGCGTAATTTGTTATTGTTGGCACTTTTTTTAACCTGATTATTGCCCCTTATACGAGGAAATTCACCGATTCCGTACGACATAAACGTGTCAGATGTACAATTAGCCTTAATTCCGATACAGCACCCCCTGGTGGCGTATGAGCATTTAATATTGCATTACTTCATTCTACACCTACGTACATACTTGGAGATTGAAGTTATACAGTAGCGATAATCGTTATTGAACGGTTATTTGTTCGCTATCTTGAAACATTTTTAAAACATCATTGGATTTTAATCGCGACACTTCACATTTATCAGAGAAAATCGAGTCTGTGTGATAACGATATGATGTGATGTATTGTTCGCGATATGTAATTTAAATTATCAATTTTCTATGATTTCGTATCGGTGTATAACTGTAATCGGAAGTTAAGTGCAGGCAATTACGACGATGCATTGTTTTTAAATACTGGATGCGACAAAAATCGAGTTGACCATCTTTATGAATTTCTTTAGCATTGGAAAGGTCCTGACTTGTATAGAATATCATCTTTATCAGCAGATCATGTCATATTTCCAAATAGCAACTCTTATTTCAACTTGGATCAAATCTTAACTAAAAGCAAAATCAACTTTGGCAAAGTCTTAGCTGAAATCCTATTCAACCATATAGTTTTAGCTGAAATCTTATTTAACCAGATTAAAATTTAAAATTTTAGCTGAAATCCTATTCAACCAGATTAAAGTTTTAGCTGAAATTTACTTCAACGAGGATTCAATTTTTAGCAACAAATCTATTTCAACTTGGATCAAAGCAAAATCTAAAAGCTAAAAGCAAAATCAACTTTAGCAAAATCTTAGATGAAATTTTATTCAACCAGATTAAAATTTCAGCTGAAATCCATTTCAACGAGGATGCAATTTTAGCATCAAATCTATTTAAATTTGGAACAAATCTTAGCTAAAAGCAAAATCAACTTTAGCAAAATCTTAGCTGAAATCCTATTCAACCAGATTGAAATCTTAGCTGAAATCCATCTCAGAGAGGTTACAATGTTTAGCAACAAATGTATTTCAATTTGGATCAAATCTTAGCTAAAAGCAAAATCAGCCAGATTAAAATCTTAGCTGAAATCCATCTCAACGAGGATACAATTTTAGCAACAAATCTATTTAAACTTGGATAAAATCTTAGCTAAAAGCAAAATCAACTTGAATGAAATCTTAGCTAAAAACAAAATCAACTTTGACAAAATCTTAGCTGAAATCCTATTCGACCAGAATATACCGAAACAAATCAATGCAGTATTTTGTAGTGATTATAAGACCTGTTATAAACCTATTATAAGAACTGTTAAACATAGTTTGTGCTTAAATATAACAATTCGACTAAACATTTTAAGACACGACGATTGAGATGTTTTAAAATCAAGTTTTTCTCTCTCTTTCTCTCGTTGGTCAGTGTTAAATGTTGTCAAATTAATACCGGCCTTAGTTCGGATTGAATTGCGGCTAATTAAACTGAGAATTCCACTGGCTGACCGTATCATGAGTAATAATACAAAAGAAACTACGAGGGTGTGGGGTACTTTATAAAAAAGAAAAGAGAAAAAAAAGTGTAGGGAAAACCAGACAACCCTTATGGAGAAACCCATGGACAAGGGCAAACTGTGGGAGCACTCTTAAACTACCAACATTCCTGATAGGAAACCAAATAGGTTCCTTAAGGTGGAGCCATGGAAGTGGCATTATACATCACTCTTGTTATATCTGGTTCATAACTTATTTTTGTCGAAATTTTAACGATAAATATACAGATAATTCCCTAGAATGACCATGAAGTGAAGTGATCCATTTCTTGACCAAAATTCGATAAAATTTCGCATTTAATAGCTAATAGGCGATATCACCAAAAAGTAGTTTATTAACCACGCAATTAAATATAAATATGCATTCTGTTTATGACTTACCTTTGAAATATCTTAATGTTAACTATCTTACGGGTCAATTGCATCATTTACCACCATTGTTTGATCAGTAGATTAGTTTAAGAATTAGTTTATTAATAATTACAATAATGCAAAAAAACACAATTTTGGTACTGTATATATACGGAACTAGGGTGGAAAATCCAAATATGGGCCATGTATGGACATATATGGCTAATTAAAAATATGGCTAGACCAGAAACTGGACACGTCTGGACATATATGGCTCAGATAAGTCCATAATGAACAGGTAAGGCCCCATATACTATCTCCCATATATATCCAAATATGTCCATAACTGTCCATATATGGCCATACTTGCCCATGTATGGTTCATCAGTTCTAATCAGTGGCAATATGTCGCTTATACATGGTTTAGTATTGCTAATAAATGAATTATCAGTAGCTATAATTAAGGAACAAATCGCCCATCATTTGTCACATATGGTTCATATGTGGTGATGACCCTTCAAAGGTCAAGTATGACCCATACATGGCTATGTATGGCCTTTCAAAAGCTAATATGGTCCGTGCATGGCTATATGTACGTATATGGCCCATACGTGGCTATATATGGGCCATACATGGCTATACATAGACCATCGAGGGTTAAATATGGCCAATATTTGGCTGTATATGGCCCACTCTTGTCCATGTATGGCCCCTACATGTCCATATATAACTTTTTCACCCAGGTAATAAATGCATTATCTCACTATCATTTGTCTTACTATAATTCGCTCGGAAAAAAAAGGGCATCCTTGTAATTAAAATAAACAATGCAAGGTTATTTAAACTAAAATTAATTAGGCCAATCGAAATTTCCTGTTGGTCAAGAATCATGTATTTTACGTAGCCTTGTCGTCCACACAATAGGAACCAGATGACGAACGCGATAAAATTGTCAATTTTCGGGGAGGTTTAATTAGGAAATTTCAATTTAAAGTCGGGTGTGATTTTCAAAAAATGGTTTTGGAAACTAATAGAAAAAAACCGAAAATTAGCATTTTTCTGTTTTTAAGACTGTCACAATTTGCAACAGGTGAATAACGATGAAATATAAGGCTGACCTTATTTTCGAGTCTTTAATTTGATTAGGTCTTGGTCATTCCTGGGCTGCTGGCCTTCGCTTTTTTTTATCAATTTCTGTTTACTACATACATGTATATGGGTTAGTCGTGATCTGTTGTAAAATATTAGTAAAAGTTTCGCATCTTCTAATAAAAATTTAGTAAAAATCTGTTTTGGGGATGTTCAAAGTCTGCTCATGATACCAAGGCTAATGATTTCTACCCCCATTAAAACGGAGATAAAGTGTAATGACGTCATTGTGTTTATAATCTTGTTTTTAATATCCTATCTCCCCCTTTTAAACCGGGTTGTTTTTTTCCATGAACGAAACTAGAATGACCATTCGTTATATAGTTTATGCGTTAAAATTAACATCGAGCTGCTAAATGTTCAGTTGAATGACCAATGGAAATACGTCACGGTTAGTTGAATACTTCTAGGAAATCATTTTTTTATTTTTTTATTTTTATTTTTTTTTTTTTTTGGGTTCATTTCACACAATTTTCCATGGGTTTACATTTAAGATTTTATGCTCTAATTATTGAAATTTACCAACAATGATTTTATACAACTTTAGTAGTATTCCACTACCTCCAAATTTACAAGCCTTCAGGATTTATTTGGTGAACTGATCAATATTTAAAAAAAAGCATTATTATTTGTATGCATTTATTTCGAGTAAACGGTATCGTAATAGAGAGTTTGAGCCAGCCAACGCTTTAACGTTAGCCTTAACGTTAACAGCGGGAAGGGAGGAGCCAAGGACTTAACTACCCGATCAACTAAATGAATGTCATGAGTGAGCTTGGCGTACAGTTAATTCATTGGATAGTGCAGTCTGTGGCTCCTCCCTTCCCCCCGTTAACGTTAAAGTTAACGTTAAGGCGTTTGCTGGCTCAAACTCTCTAAAGTTAACGAAACGATAACGGTAACGATAACGATAAACAGCGCTGGCCGCCTGGAATGTCAAAGACTACCCTATGCGAAGCATGGCATTCCAATCACATTCCGGGCCTCCCGCGCTGTTTCTCGTTATCGTTATCGTTTCGTTAACGTCGGATGGCTCAACCTCTCTATTATCATAAATATTTGAATAATTTATTGCATACAAACGTGTGCCGTGCCTAGTTTCTAACTGTTACCTAAATGAGTTTGACATTTGACATAACTCTGCAGCTCAAACTTGTCTCTGTTAATATTTATTCGATTGTGGACATTATATACCAGCTATTTCTATTACTCGCAAACCTGTTTTTTACGATCAGGTGATATCCCATACAAGTGTGTGTAAAGACTGTGCAATATTACAGATGTATTAATTTGCACCGAAACTTCCTTCACATACTACATATAGCGTGTCAAAAACTTGCTGATGTTATGAACATTTCTGACACGTGTGTACCGGAAGTTAGATGACAGTGTGATCGAAAAGTATATACGTAAACTTGCAATCCCTGGGCCAGTTGGGTATTTTTAAACCTTCCCAAAATTGAAAAGTTTTTACGTGAAAACATGCTTTAGTTATTTCTGCACTAAACATAGTAAATCCTTAGGCCTTCTGCAAAGAAGGGTGCGTATAGTTTATATTAGAAGATTCTCTTATCAGAAGAGATTTAGAGTTGAGAAGACCGGAGAATGGTTCCTATAAAAAATCAACTTTGTTACAAACATGTAGCCTTTGGCAAGGTTGCGCAATGCCCATCGACTCCTTCGCAAAAAAAAAAAAGCTAAAAATCTTTTTAAAAAAAACAAAAAGCTAGATGAAATTAGAGAAAGCATCGTGGGGAGAAAAGCCATGGAGAATTTAACGAGGTTAAGGACATGCAGTCCATTAAAACGAAGGCCCAAAAGATTCATCTGACCGTTATGTGCCTCAGGATATCTATGACCTCCCTCGCACTTACCTTTAACTTCATTACATGCACGGGTCCTCATAATGGCCCCTTGTAGGAGAGCCTTTTTGGGCATGCTCAAGCCTAGACTAACATTCAACGATCTTGTTGAATAATTGTCATTTTTCGAGCGTCTCAACAACCCACATATTTGAAAATTTGGGTGCCCAACCTTTGGAAGAATTTAAAACGTGCGAACAACTTTTCAAACGCAAACTACATAATTATGGGCGAAAATTGATATGGTAATAAACTATAACACCTCGTTAGAATATGAAATTAACCTGAACTTTTATCCGAAAAAAATAAGACACTATTTGCTCCAAATTCGTGAATTCCATTATATAATTTTCGTCAGGAACAAAAAAACAACAACGTGAAGGCACTTGTTATATATGACGACATAACATTTTTTTATCATCAGATTGCTGCAAGCTGAAGGGAAAAGGGTCGCGGGTATGGGGCCATTCAAAAAGGACGTCCTCAAGAGGGGGGGGGGGGGGGCTGTTGACACGTGGCCAGGGGGAGGGAGGGAGGAAGATATTTTGGACGTCCACTAATGATGTTATTTTAGGTTTGTGGTTTTTCTGATTAATTATGTTTTAAAGATCAGTGAAAGGAGAAATGGACACCGGAAGAAGTGCGTCCCCAGTCCCGAATGCACTTCAAATTTTAAAACCTCGGGAAAGTCGGGTATTATGCCTAAATTTGTGTTAAACACCAATTTTATGCTGGAATTTCTCTTCGAGGTCAGGAAATTTCCGTTAATCAGACAAATCTGGAAAAATGTGGATTTGGCAGCGAGACGGGTGCTTGGAAATTTATAGGATGGGCAGTGGCGTCACGCGTATAGGCACTGTGGAACTGCAGCACCCCCTATTTCCACTTCATATTACCGATAAAATTTAATATAATGACTCAGTGAGTCCTTTTTTCTGTAATTAGTTCTTTAAACTTGTGCTATATATATAACTAGTAGCCATCCCCAACTGGGGGATCCCCAGTTTAGACAAAAATCTTTGTCTGGAACTGTGCACTTCACAGTGCCAGCAGCGTGGAGTTTTGACTGTTGTGTGCATGCGCACACAGGAAGCTGCACGTGAGGCTGAGAGGGAGAGAGAGCACTGTCGGTCCCGCAGTGCCGACCGTTCGACCACTGAGGATGGGCGTCCCTACTTTTTAAAAAAATGGACGTCGATGATGTGTGTGTGTGTGTGGGGGGGGGGGGGGGTAGAGGAAGTCTGGGACTGGACCAAAATGGACACGGTGTGAACAGGAGGTAGGGGGTCCATTTTTGAAGGAATTTCGGGGATGTCCTTTTTGAATGGCCCCCTATGAACTTCTCTTCATCAATTCGGAGTGCAATTTTTGATCAATTTGTCCATCTCACTATTTAATATTAGTTAGTTGAAAATTTGCATTACATATTGCTCGACTTTGATGAAGTTTGCCTGGTTTAAGATTTTCCCCGACAGTTGAGCATTTATCTTAAATACCTTGAAATACCAAATACCTCTTGCAAATCTTGCGATTGGTCACGTCTAAAAATTCATCAAAGACCCCCCCTGAGCATAATGGTTTTTTTTTGGATATTATTTAACTTATTAATGTGTCACAGCAACATTGTATCTCTAGGCTACAATTTGTAACGATATAACATTACGGAAATTACCAACTTTGACCTATATATCGTCACGCTTCCGTATACACGTATCTGGAGTGCTCTGCTCAACCGCTCAACCGCCAATTGCTCTTTCAGTCCACACTTTTACGAAATCAAACGCCCGTTTTGTGTCAGCATGATACCTTTTATGCACAAACTCCTTATTTGAGCCTAACGCTCTGTATTTGTTATTTATTAACCTTGGTAAGAAACTGGTAGACCTTTAACAACAAGTGATTATTGTATATTCACAGGCGTGAAAAAAGGCCAGAAGGCGACTTACACTTCAATGCTAAGCTATACTTTTAATATATTTTAAAAGGTTTTAAAAATCGTGTGCATAAGTGCTCCAGAAACGGAGGCCTTATATGGGAACCTAGTTTCGTCTTGTGTTTTGGTACTGTACGGGTTAAGGTCATTTTTTAACGTAACAATGACCCAACTGTCTTAATTAATACGATTAGCACTCGTCGGCCTTGAATTGTATTGTCTCGCTGCATTACCTGCTCCGAGACTTAGCATTCAATTTAACCTTAATTGAAGTTAAATTGGCAGTATTACACGCTAGGGGCCATTCTAAAAGGACGTGTCCGAAATTCCTTTAAAAATTGACCCCTCTCTACCCCCTGTCCACATGGTGTCCATTTTGGCCCAGACTTCCCACTCATATAGACGTCCTTAATCTCTGTTTTTAAAGTAGGGCCCAGTCCACGACATTTTTCCAGATTTTTCTTATTAACGGAAATTTCTTGACCACGAAGGGAAATTCCAGCATAAAATTGGTGTTTCACACAAATTTAGGCATAATACCCGACTTTCTCGAGGTTTTAAAACTTGAAGTACAGTTGGGACTAGGGACACATTTCATCCGGTGTCCCTTTCACTGATCCTTAAAACTTAAACAGAAAGACCAAAAACTGAAAAATACCATCATTAGTGGTCGTCCATTATGACTTCCCCCTCTCCCTCCCCCTGTCCACTTGGTGTCCAGTTGCCAAAAGACCTCCCCCCTACCCTCTCTTTAGGACGTCCTTTTTGAATCGCTCCTTAGTAGTGATTTAGGTTGTTAATGCCTTCAAATGAACTATTTAATAGAGAGTTTGAGCCAGCCAACGCTTTAACGTTAACCTTAACGTTAACGTGGGGAAGGGAGGATCCACGGTCTTAACT
>JAUJYV010001168.1:0-20880 GCA_033995625.1 Ophyiulus pilosus
TGGCTCAATCTCTCTAATCTCGCTATTAAAGGATCGTTATCTGTAATAGATTTTTCCAATTACGTGGAGATTGGTGCAACCACCTACGGTAAGAGAAGGTGTAAAAAACTTGCCATAATATTCGATGCTCTCCAAAGTCTTTGTGTGCTGAGAAATTTCTTGAATTTCTGTACATGATGTGTTTTGGATGTTATAAACTTTAATCGATTCACCCCCAAGGGCAAAGTAAATTTCGTCTCCAATATTGAAAGCAGCTATACCAGTTGTATTTTTCGGTACTTGAAAATTAAACTCGTGCATCAACTGTGATGAAACAAAGAATTTTGTAAGCAATCATAGTTCAAGGTTTCAGTTTTATGAGCGTTTCATCAGATTTGATTTAGAAAATAGATAACAAAAAATATAAATGAACATTCCCCAATTAGTCAGTTCAAACACGTTACTGCTTACCAACAAGCGATTTCATCATCATATATCAATATTATTAAAAAGTAAAACATTACCTTGAAATTAGATGTCTTTTTCCAAATATAGCTAACTAATTCCACATCATATTCAGCTTTAGCCAGGGTGAAAATATAAGGATCTTCAAAATATGTCATGGTGGTTGCATCCAACGAAGTGAATTCTTGAAAATCGACAACCTTAAAATAACAAGAATATTAATATTTTTTTTTCCATTAAACGTGTAGTTCTATAATAAATATATACTGCCAAATTGTCCAACTAACCTTTGGCTTCACGTTTTTCTCCAAGGCATAAATTTGAACACCATAATCCAGACTACTTATGAGGACGTGCAGAAGAGAATTTTCCCTTGGAAAAATGGTAACATCTGTGACCTACAAGTCAGTAATGCCATCAACGCGGTTTTTAGACATTGTTGTGGTTTGCTTCAATCTATATTTTTATATTTTTTCATGGATATAAGAATTTCAAACCAAATTACCTTCGAAGCTGGAATTAGAAAATAAGCTCTGGATTTCTGTAAGATGTCGACAAATACAAATACGCCATCGAATAACTTGGGACACGACGGGGGATTTAAGTCTGGGTCCATCTTGGCTTCCATCACAAAAGCTTGACTGGTGATGTTATCATTTTCAAATGTGTAAATCTTTTGCACATATCCTTTTGGCAACTTGAAAATTCCTCTGCTCGGGTAACACTTGAACATTTCAGCATCACATCTTCATGAAAGAAATATTTTCTCCAATGATGATTAGCATTAAAAAAGACACTGTCACAGAGATCATTTCAAGCTTAAGAAAACTAGCTGATTTTTGAAGACAGTTACAATCAGTGGCGCATTTGACAAGGGTGGGCCCCCTTAAATATAAGATGGTATAGTATGATGACCTTTCAGTATCATAATAGTTTTTAATACACATTTTCCAAAAAAATAATATTTGAACCATTTTTATCATTTATGAATTTTTGGAAAATTTATTTTGTTTATTATAAAAATTAAATGTGGGCCCCTTTTGTATCCTGGTATCCTGGTTTTGCTGTTTATTTTCCGCAAAATTCATTATCAAACATGGAACATGTATCTAACAGGGCACGATAATAGCACAGAAATAGATAAGTTAAGAAACTATGTGTCCATACCTTAGAACTTTTATATTATGACACGTAGTACGAGAAATAACAGAAAGCGCCAATAAAAGGTATACCGAGCCATTATGAATCACGTGACCTACGCTATGCGAAGACACTAGCTCGATTGCTATCTCCAAATTGTTGATAATCCCAGAGAGAGCTATGAACAAGAACAGAATTGGACATTTGAAATAAAATATAAAAAATTTCTAAAATAGATTTCAATAATCGAATGAAATGTACAGTACCTTGGGATGTTTCCAAAAGACTTCTTAAACAAGGAGTGGTGCCATTTTCAGAATAAAATTTCTTCTTTGCGACACGTCCTTGGACAGGAAGCGAATTGAAGGTATATTTACTTCCTACATTACCCTCAATGATGACAGGTCGATCAAACACAATGTCTTCCCACACATCTTCCTGTAATCAAATCGGTACAAGTTATTCAAATCGAATTTATCCAGAACTTTGCCTGACATTTCTTACCTGAAATTCTTTGATGAAGTCAGGCATCATTTCTTGAGATTTTAATTCGTTAAAATGCTTGCATCTCACAGGTTCTAGAAAACGAATATGTGGTTTTAAAAGTTTGGTATCTTAAAAATGGCATTTTCTTATATAAAAACTGCATTACCGTTAACCTCCACGATGTCGTAGAATTTCACGTCACCATACAATGTCTGTTCAGTAGATAGTGTGACTCTATAATGGATTAATTCTCTTAAGTTAATTAAATTTACATTCCCAGTGACGGCCAAGCTGTTCACTTCTAGATCGTCTTCGAACTGTAGCGGTGGCAAAGTTTGATCCTTCTTCAATAAAAACACATCCTTGGGAAAGTTAAGATCATTCACCTTGCCTAGATAATAGAATGGAGAATTTAAATTACAAATGGCTACAAAAATTCCTAAAAATTCAAATAGATCTACAGGAAAGTACAAATGCGGAAAAAACTGTTGAGAAAAATGATTTAACCAAAAAGATGTTTTCATTAAACATGACATGAAAAATTGGTAGCAAACTGGTAATATTTGTTTCAAAACCCTATCAATTTATTACTAGTTTTTTATCAATCGTGTGATCCGTTAAAAAGATTCGTCACAAACTGTTAATAAAATTCGAAATTCGAAATTAAAAGTTTGTGATCGGTTTTCAATCAGTAAATTATGAGAAAAAGACAAGTTTGTTAGGCAACCGAAAAATGAACAGTTTGTGATGATTTGATAAGTTTGACACTTCCGTTTAAAAGTGATCAGGTTTCCAAATTTTATTAGAGATTACCAGTTTGTGACCAAAAAATTGCATTTTTCCGTTAATAAAACACTAAGAAAAAGCAATGGTATCAAACCTTTGACATCCACTTTATCCATAAATATGACATCTCCGTTTAATGTTCCACCCTTTAAAATTTCATCCCTGTCCTCCTTGTTAATTTCAGTGAAATTCATCATAGGGTTAATGAGTTTCTCAGCGAAAACATTCCCTTTTACCAGAACCGGTTCTTTCAGTATGACATTACTGGCATGGACCCAAGTTTTCCTTCCAGTGATAATTTGCCTTAAATCCGTTGTTACTGCTCTGTGTCTCATTACATTTAAGTCAATACCATTGATGATCGTTTTCCTGATATGTAGATCAACAATAGAAATATCATTTTCAAAAATCACGTGACTGGCTCTGATGATTTGATCTCTGGTTTTGCTGAGTATTAGCGCGGGTAGGTCCTCTATTTTCAGGTCGTTCAAAGTTCCTTTTAAATCTATGCTTTTAGCTCGAAATTCACGAAAATGTAACAGATTCTGGAAATGAGTAAAAATTCAAAACTTAGATAATCGTTAACATAACTCTTAAATCCTATCGAAGGCAAATTTACATACTTCACTGCTGACGGGAAGTGAAAGTTTTTCATTAACTCTCAGACCTTCAAAAATAACTGGTTTCTTAAAATGTAGACTAGCATTCAGAGTTGTATTTTGGTTTAGCAAAATGTAATCGGAAGTTTTCACGCCATTTAATTCTCCCAAAACCAGAAGATCACCTAGAAATTTAAATAGGAAAACTTAATTTCATTGACATTCGTGTAAAAATAGCACAGTCAACATCAGGTGACATGCTAAAGGAAAAGATACTGGATCTGCAAAAATTCCACTACAGAAGTACCAACCTGTAAAAACATTTCCCGCCAAAATTGAAGGTCCTTGAAAGACTTGATAAGCTGAATTCAATAGGACTTTTTTAAGAAATTCGGTGAAATTGACACCATTTATCAATTGAAGATTGACATCGCCATCTATTCTTAACCCATTTCTAAAAATAAAATCGAGAAAGTTATTTTACAGAAATTCATAAAATGTATTAAAAGCAAGAATTTTTTAGGAATTCTCCTACGGAAATTTGATTCCTCCGGGAATGCTGTTAGTTCTATCAGACATGATCATATTTTCAACATGGCTTGCAAAATTTCGATCATTGATGGTTTCTGCATAAATTGGTCCATTGCATGAAACAGGATGCAGAAATTTGACATCCCCTGCAAATGTAAAGTTTACGTTGTTTTGGTATAAAATCTTCCAAATAATAAATTTGAATTAAAATCATTGTTTAAGTGTATTAACATAAAGAACTACCTTGAATCACTTGATTAGATGAAAGCCTAATTACATTCTTGAAGAAATGTGTAACGTTCACATCATTCAATCGTGTTGCAAGATACAAGTTTCCTTTTACTGAAATTTGCAATTATTTACCGGTGCTCAATTATGTAACAATGTGTTTTATCTGTTAATTATTAATGAAACATCTCATATCGTACCAATTAAGTTTTCAAATTGTTTTCCACTCGTTATCGAAAAGCTTTTGTCAGTTGTATACATACGAGACAAAAACGAGTCTAAAAACACGCCATTTAGGAATTTGCATGTTAGTTGAGATATTTCTACATCTGCATCTACAGTCAAAACGTCCAAATCGTAGTCCACTATATATATAAAAATAAACGCTTTGTTAACAAGGCTAGTTCTCAACATGTCGGAAATTGTTGAAACTATAAAAATAATAATCTACAAAGACATTCCATGCTTTTGTATGATGAAATCTTAAAAATCGCATTTAGAGCGTAATAAACATGGACCATGCTGCTTATATTGTATTTCTTACGTTGATCGGGTCAACGAGATTAACTACAGGGTAACATTTTAAAATTTACAGAATTTAGCAAGGGTGTAATTCAAACTTTGCAATCGCAACTTTCTGAACTAATAACTTTTCAGTCTTGACAAAGTTAAATCCGGAATCTCAATTTCTGGCATTCCCAAAACATCAATCCTACTTAGAGATAAAGTTACTATATTTCTAAAATACTGACGCCTTACCCGAGTTTAGGAGGTGATTTGCAATACCCATGCTCCTATTCTTACTGTCCATGACCCGAATTCCATTCTCTGAAACGACATCCTGAAACTTCTTGTGACTCCTTATTATTTGGTCTCCAGTCTTCATTACGCATTTTTTGGGCAATTCTGAAACCCTCAGTCCGTTTAACACGGCGTTGTTCAACATTCGTACAGAGCCATTTACAAGAACATCCGAGTTGAAAATGATGGGAGTTGATATGATCTGATCCGTCTTAGTAGTGATGTAGAGATCCTCCAGCTTGTCACCGGTCATTTGTTCGGCCCACACATCCTTAAATAAGATTTTAGGGCTCTTTAATGCCCCATAGAGCGTCTGAGGAACAGATTTCCTAGCCATGTGATTTAGGAAATTGCCCAGATTTTTTCCATTGACTTCAACAGCGTCCAAGCTGCTCACTGTCACATCTCCAAAATGCTGCCAGGTGTTGCTTGCTTTGATTTTCGATAAATCTTCTACATATACGTCGTCCTTAAATTCCTTCTTACCTATTTCAAAGATCAAAACAATTTCTAGAAGTTAAAATTTCGAATTATTATAGACTTTCCATTTCTCCTATTAAGTCTTAAAATCGTATATATGTAAGTGTAAATAGCAATGTTTTGCCAATGAATAGTTTTGAATCTGTTTCACAATACCAGTCTAATAAACCAACCATAAATAATTTCATGAATCTTACCATGAATCACATGATCTCCGCACCGAGTAATTAAATCTCGAGAAATATCCATATCGTTTACAGTTTCCTCAACGTCGAGATCTCCCTTAACGTGAACGTTGCCTTTGATAACGATGTCATGATGAATAATTTGGTCAGAATGTTTGGCCATCACATCGCTAGACATGTTTATGTTATTTAACTTCCCAGCAAACGATGCCTCGTCGATATATACATTAGTCACAAATTCTTGTCGTCCTGAATAATACATTAAAAATTAAGCCTAAACCCACAAAAAACAAATGTTCGATTCAGAAAGCTACTTGCCCATGATTTCCTGTCTCGTATTAGTGGTAACCACTTTTGTCGACAACTCAGTAATATTTACACTGTTGATGTTTTCGCAGTCAAGATCTTCATGAATGGTAACGTCGTTTAAGAATGTAATATTACCAGTTATGGTTTGATTGCTGGTTAGGGTCATCCTGGCAACATTGAACTTGACCAAATTGACCTGAAACATTAATTTAATAAATAACCAGTATTAAAAAAGGAACAAAGTTGATGCTTTTTCACTCTCATCAAGTTGTTTATTTGAATTTGTCAAAATCTACTGATTTACTTACCCCATTGATTTCCCCACCATTTAATATGATATTTTGACGTGCGACTAATTTCTTAATTGTCTTTTTTCCGTGGATCGTCTGCGGTGTACTTTTCAAAACCAAATCACTTAAACTAATATTGTTCACTTTATTAATTTGTGCATTGTCAACGGTAAGTGACTGGAATTGCAAAGGCTGTGTGAAAACGTTCTTTGCTCCTCGAACAGCCATATTGTCTAAAATTGGGATAATTCGTGATACAGCTTAATAAAAGTTGGTTTAAAAGTTCTAGAAAAGTTGGATGACGAGTTAATAGAGAGATTGAGCCAGCCAACGCCTTAACGTTAACCTTAACGTTGGATGCGGGAAGGGAGGAGCCACGGACTGAACTATCCAATGAACTAACTGAACGTCATGAGTGCGCATGCGTAGTTCTTCTCTTCCCGCCTTTAACGTTAAGGTTAACGCGTTGGCTGGCTCAATCTCTCTATTAAAGTGATACAGGCCTGCAATGCGATGACCGTTTAATGTGGATTCAACGTCTAGAAAGTCAACGTCTAATCCACCTTGAAATGAGACAGAAGCGTTGAAAATCTGATTTCTCGTTTTGGAAACCACAGCACGATGCAAGTCAGTCAAGGAAACTCCATTAATCACATCGCTGTTAACTAGCATATTTTGTGTGGTTACCGACCCGAGAACTGTCAACCGATTCACAGTTACGGAATCTGTTCAAATTAATCAAACATTCAATTGGTTTTAGTGCGATTTCGAAAGCAACATTAGCTGTGTCCTAGCTGAAAATCGATTTGGATAAAATTTATGTATATGTTAATGTGTGCATGCTCTCTGATTAATTGCTCATTGCGCATGCGCGTAACATTCCATTCTAGCCAAATCGGTTTTCAGCTAGGATGAAATCCATTTCGTGACTACAACTAATTTGGCAGCATTGGAAAAATCAGATAGCTTACCGTAATTAACTTTGTTTTCGTTTTGCATGCGTTCTTGCAAAATTGCATCAGCTTTATCAACTCTAAATTCTAATTCTGAAATTTTTTCGTGAATATCACGACAATGTTTCGAATCTGATCTCTCGTGAGCGTGACTCTAAAAAGTAAAAAATAATACTAAATAAATGATTGTAATCTTCTGCTGTTATTAGCTTTGTTTAAAACACGAATTTTCTGTAATACGATCTAAAACGAGTAAATTTGCATGCAACTAATTTCATAACTACACATTATTATGCAGGAGATGCAAAAGTTCCAACAATCCTCAAACTTACTTTTAGAGTGTCTATCGTACTCTGGTTTAATTTGAGTTGTTGAATTTGGAGAAAAGCATTTTCAAGACTTTGAAGCCTAATTTCCTCTTCAGCCACTTGCTCACCGACTTCCCTGAGACAATTGAGTTCCTTCTCATCGTCAACATCATCACTAGAGAACATTTTAGGTGGACTAACATTCATTTCGAATCTAAATAATATGTACAAAATGTCAATATTTTTCAAATCAAGGTTGATTAGGCATTTCACTAAAATTAAGTTAACAGTTGTGGCATTACCTGAAAGTGAGGAATTTGTCATTCTCTACAAAAGTCAACAAATTCATGCCAACATGTTGAAATCCTGTCATGCTAATTTCAGATATATTTCTACTGGACCGATCGATAAGCAACTTAGCTTTATTTGGCCAATAGTATCCTTCGTCTAGTTGATATACTTGCATTATGTGATGGTTATTCTTTAGAATTGACAGAAATCCCGATATAGCTACAGTTTTACTCAAATATTTAAAAAAATTTAGAAAAATAAAGTCGAATTTTACCGTTAACGAATGCATCACTAATGCAGTATCGTCATTGTTTAATTTCAAGGCAATCCAAGATCGGATATAAGGCGCTGGTATTGACTGCCATAGAAGGAACTGCCTGCCAGTCCACCAATATAAATAAGATTCTGAAAAACATATTTTTTTAGTAATATCTAACTGGTCAAGTTTCTTTGTTTACTAATTCAGTTATACAAATATTGAACTACTTTTACCATTTTTCGCAGAGTGCAAGCATGCAACTGCCAAAAATTGCAAACTACCAATAGTGAACAATTCAACATCTCGCACGTGGCAATCATTCAGAACTTGATACAATTTAAGCTCTGTTGTCTTCTTGTTTCTGTAACAAAAATAAGAATGTAGAGTAAAAGTTTTGCAATACTGGTAGGTGTTAATGTGCTCTTACCTCCCGAATTGCCATATTGTGACTGGAGAAGTAATAGGAGACTGGTAATTTGTAGAAACAATGTACGACTCATGACCATATGAGAATGTTTGCATAGATTGACCAACAAAGCACTTAAAATCAACCTGATATACAAATTCTGTGTGCATCCATTTGTATATTTTGCTAAAATTTAATTACAAATAATTATTTTCTTATAACCGTAGAAATTGACATTAATTAACAACAAAAATAACTATTACGATTAATACCAGTACTGATTGGATTGCTCATCTAAGGATATTATGAATACATAGGCGTCTTTATGATGCGTTAAGGTAAACATCTGTTGCAAATTTCTGGTTTCTATCTCTTGGACTAATTTCAAGTGATCATCGGTAATCTACAGGTAAACACGAGAAAAATGAGAATTCAATTTTGAGAAAAGGTTACATTGTTGTGCTTGAAAAAAATCCCATCATCAGCTTTTTTATGATGACAGATTTTTATATGAACGAAATTTTGGTTAAATGTTGGGTTCTACATGTATAATCCTATATGAAAACTATCTCACCAAATAAACGTTGATTTGCTTGAGAACATTAGTGTCGTTGTTGCATGGTCCCACCAAAAGTAAGGGAAATTCTTCGGCGTTAAACGTCGTGAAACAAGGACCAGTTGATGGTGAAGTGTACTTGTTAAGAAATTTACACTGACCATTGCCTAAACATGTAATTATACAAGTTTCAACATCATCACGACTTATTTTTCAAAGTATTGCATTTTTGTATTTAATTTCAGGAAAAATTTACTTAATAAAATTGTGCTGGGAAAGCACCGATTTGGATAAAATTTCAGTAAAACTAACAGCTAGTATGCACATGCATGATTGCATAAATCCTATCCAAAGCTGTTTCAGCTAGGATAAAATCCATTCTGTGACCACAACTAGTAGATCGTTAAAATATTAGTCATTTACCTATATTGATTTTAAATTACATATATTCCCAATTTGAAACCGGTCAAAATTGCAGTTGGCAAAGTTCATGTTAGTTTTGAACCGACTGAAGGATTAATCTGAGAAATCCATTCTTAATTAATGTTACCTTCTATTTCATACGCTGAAAGTTCAGCAGATTTCAAGGATCCAACGATATAAAACGATCTGAGCGATTTTCGGAAAACGATATAAGATGAAGGGGATGAAGGTGCTGGACATTCGTGCCAAGTTGTTATATTGGTGATCTCAATCTTCAAAGCAGTTGGTTTATGTAAGAGATCTTTAGCAAAATAGATGGTATATATTCAATATAATTTTATTCCATACACGACGAAGACAGAATCTCGGGTAGAATACGTTTGTTTGACGAGGCAGAAATTCCTCAAATACAAATTTGTAATTCTGCAATGCAGAAAATTAAAAAGTTTTGTCATTCGACCTTTGGACATAGTTGATGACGTCATCATATGGAGTCAGCAGATATGATTAACGACGTTAGCGAAGTATGGGGTCATTTGCATTTCGTGTCTGCCTTTCAAAACCTTCGTCCCTGTTATTTCAAGGTGAAATTCTATGCATAATTCCAGTAATATAATTATTAACATCAATCCTTTACCTGTTTGGGATAACCCAAGTTCAGGGCTCCAGGGATCGCATAGGCCTTCTCCGCAAGTTATTTTCCTATACAGGTTGAAAACTCTACCTCTAAAACGGACCATTAAACCATCCAGATGATGATTAACCATTTTAGCAAACGATTTGGAATCTCTTAGCGAAGCCTCATCTTCTTTTAGCATTTTCTAGAAAATTATGGTTTCTCCAACATGTTAAGTTTGAAAAAAAATTTCACGGTTCTTAAAAAGGGCTTTATGTCGAAATTTGTGCTTACGTCTATTATAGCAAATTCTACATTCGTGCCCTTAAATAAAACCTCGGGTTCCTTGAGCTTTTCAACATCGACATGGCGAAATTTAAAATCCCTCGAGGCATCAGTCCATTGGCATTGAAAAGTCAGTATTAAAAATAGGATGGGGAAGTTCATTTGAAGAATTTTGGAAATATGTCCTAAATTAAAATTTTAGACCATTTTTAATCTTGGCACATATCAGATAATTGACATTTAAATGTGGTTGAGTAAAATTGTAGCTTTAATCTAATTTAGTATTAAGCGAAACTATGCAAAGGCACAAGACTTACCAAGTCAATTCAGATGTACAATAAATAGGGTATGGAATATACACCTCGAATGTCCTCCGCTGAAATGTTGTACATGGGTCTTGAAACTGCGATCTCAAATGACAATGCTAATTAAGTTTATTGGGACTTAACGACCTCAGCGCCACCACTCTATCAATGCCACCTGGTTAGATTAATTCGCAATCACGTGAACATAATTTGGGATAGTCCTTAATTAACATAATGTATGTAGGAATTTTTGTGGAAGCGGACTTGTGTAATTCAACTAACACAAATTACATTTTCAAGCCATTTTACTGAAATGATTTTATTTTACCTTGCTGAATTCTTTATGCATAATTACAAACGTGTCACATACACTGTATACTATTTTTGTTGCGTTGGTTTTTGCTTTATTTATAATTCATCATAAGATAACAATAACTTAACTTCATTATTTGGACAAAAAATCCGTTTTTCCTGTTACCAGTTATTATAAAATCTTTTAGGTCCTGCTAACGGTTCATCACGGCTGTAATCCTCAGAGAAACGTCTGAAATATCAGAAAAAGACATGTGATAACAAACTTTACAATATTTATTCTACGGGGAATAGACAAAATAATGTAAACATTTGTTACAATTCCTAGATTCTAACTTAATGCGGCATTGGACCACCTTTTGCCTTCAAAACAGTCATTAATTACAAAGTTTTTATATTATTTTGTCAACTGCATATTAAGTAGTAACATTTGTACCTCCTGCATGGTTTACCGTCACATAATGGTTCTTCGGTTTCCTCTAAAAGGTCTTGGACATTGTTTATTTCGCCACTTCTTTTTTGATCATGAGCTCCGGGATAAAATTTTCCTAAATAAATAAAAAACGCGAAAACTAAATTTCACGCACAATAGTTTAGTAATCGAAAAACATAAATTTTTTAAATCCTGCTAAACAATAAACCTACCTTCAAAACATTCACTAGGTGGCGTACGCATAAACAAACAGGCAGCTGATCTGGTGTCAGATTGCATAAGTTTGTAAAGGGTTGGCCAAAGGCTTGTCAGAGATCTTGTCTGGGTCCCTTCGCCTATTAATTATTGAAAGGCGACAGATTTTCTTTAATGTTCTTTAAATTATTGAAATACTAAAGGATAATTGTATAATATACTAATTGGGACGTAGTTTACATAACACAAAATATTTTACAGATTTCAAAATCATTAAATTGTAAAAATTCGCAAAATTTTTTAAAAATGTGTTAGGTACATATTTGCCGTACAAAACTACAAAATACAAACTTAAATTATTCCAAAGTTCTCCTATTTTTCCATTTACTGTTTTCAGTAATCATAAGCATCATATTAAAGTTAGGGGCTATTATTTTAGTATTAAATATGGTTGCAATCATGCAATACTTAGTTGCAATGCAGAGAAAACCTGATTCGGGGATTCTTAGAAGACCCAGAAAATATTTTTTGTAAACTCAGCGCATTTTACCCATTAATGCATCTCGTATGGCAAGATGCTAAATATTTACGGTAGATATAAAAATATGAAAAGCATAATTAATAATCAAGATAAAAAATTCCTTACCTTTAATCGTTGGAAAGAACACTGCGCACAACACGGAAAGTATTAAAAATGGTGCAACTGCTTTAACTTTTTCCATTTTTAATTAAAAAGCGATGTGTAGCAGCAACGAGTAGCTTTGGTCTTCCTGAAGTTCTTCCACTTAAAAGACAACTTGAAATTCAGATAGAGTATACAAGTGAAAATAGTTGGGAATGCAGAATTTTCGTATTATCGACAAAGGGCAGAATGTTTCCTTGCCAAAGGATAGCAATGACAGCAGTGTTTCCAAAAGACCAAAGAGTTTAGGTTTTATTATAGGCCGATTCTTCTGTCGCAGCCAATTGTGAGCTTGTGTGTGGGGAGAGCTGTTGACGAATGAAAAAATACCATTTTGAAGGGCTATGAAAATCGTGGCAGATGGTTTGTGTTTTATGAACTCTTCCGCGATCATAATTCCCTATGGTTTTATTCAAAAAATTGTTATTCCATGCAAAATGATTCGATTTATTTTTGTTATATTCGTGTTTATGAAAACCCGTGCACTTTAAAAACGTGCCAAAAATCTGCAAGAAAAATACAAATGAAACTATAAATACGTATTTAAAGTGTAAGAATGAAAACATGAAATCCTAGATGAAATTTAAATACAGCTGTTACTTTCTACTCTTTTTGAATGCTTCGAGTTTTAAGATCAGTTGAAAACATTCATATACATATGCCAAAAATAAGAATGTATTAACTCGAAACGCTTTATTTATCGGGGCATTGACACGATACTCTAGCGTTTTAAAATACGATTAAAGTATAGAAACCGACAGAATAAACTGTGTTTACATGATTCTATGCATGGTCCAATGAAACTCCTGAATCTAAGCTTTTGATCCAAATAAATTACACGTGAATAAAAATATATTTTGTAGTTTTACAATGGCTATATGTGGGACTTGCACAAATTTCAGCCAAATGCATATATGTATGTATATTGTGGGCAGCATATTCAACATGTATGTTTAGTTAGTTTCAATTTAAGATGCATTTAACAATCAAATGAATTGGACGGACTTCGTAAATACAACCTACATAATTTGTATATAGGAGTTAAATTGCAAAAATTATATATTTAAATTTGTTATAAAGTTTGGACATTGTATGTTTATTTTTTTATTTTTTGAGAGAATTGTATAAAGATAGGGAAACTCCTTCTAAGTTCAGAGAAATAAGAGAAAATAAACTATAGTTACAATTTTTATGAGAAATAAGTGGTCTTAGAAACTAGTCATAATTTTCGATTATTGCATGGTTTTTAGTCCCGTTCTGGATTTCCGTTTGTTACGTTCAGGAGCCTAACAACCGTGCTATTACTATGGTTACCTGTATATTAAAAATATTAGTATATATACCACCAAATTGTATCATGTTCCACGATGTTCATTTGAAGTACAGTCCTGTAATTTAAAAACATAATTTCAGTGACGAATTATTCAAACATATGGTGCTTAAAACAATATTCCATCATATTTTATTATATTATTTTATATTATATTATATTATATTATATTACATGTTATTTATATGGGATTTAGATTTATAATTTTCTAAAACGGAATTGAAAATGGATTGTATTTTATTTTTAAAATGTTCCTGTCCCTTTTAATCCTTTCTAGCAAAGTTTTTCCGGGGATTCATAGTTAAACTAAAGAAAACTATGTTATTGCAAGGAAAACACATGTCATATATATACAATGTATATTTAACCTTGACGATTAAATATCTGCAAACTATTCAACATGTGTAATATATTTTATAGCCTGTAGCTCTCGGACATAACCCATTTATGACTTTTGGATTTTTTCACGAAACATTGAAATTTTTATAACTTTTTGCAATGAATATAAGAACCATAAAAAAGGATTTTTACCAATAAGAACCCGTTTATAATTCCACCACCTGTTTAGTTCACAAGCGTGAGCTTATCCCTCTTCAGCAGAAGTATAAGCACATCCATTTAGATTTCCAATCTATTGATATACAGTTGAAAATAACATGAAAGATTTGGAATTTTTCTCAAAAGAAGGATTAACTAACAAAAAAAAGATGAGGCGCAAAGGGACATTGTTGATCGTTAGTCGAGCACATGTAATCTTCGTGTTATTTCTGGAAAACGTCCGTCTAATACAGTTACACCATTGGCGAACGTATGTATTTAAAGAAAATACTGGAATCCTCAAAACTCCGAGGTGAATATGGCGAGTTTAGAAAGAATTACATAGTGATATGCAAGTTATGTGTACAAGTTGTATATACATGTATGTTCTGGAAATATGAATAGTTTTTCGAAGTTTTGTCATGAAACATTTTGCCTGAACATGGCCTGTTGTAATCAAATTATAAAATGTAACAAATGCAACATTTATTGGGCATTTAAGTTGTCTATCATACTAAACAGTTAAGAAATACGTGTTTAATTACTTCACCAAAGTCGGTCAACGCCCATGGTACAAAAACTGAAAGTCAACCAGGAGGTGCTTGACACCCCCATACCCGGATACCCATGATGCATTGCGAGCTACCTATACTATACACCTTCTTAAATTATCCAAGTGGCCCCCAAAACAACTTAAAACGTAGATGGTGCAACAGCTGCTCGTTTTATTTATTTGGTATTTTTTACTTTTTTTTAAATATAAAAAAACAAATTTGCATAGCAATATACGGAGATGTCAGCGTAACTACATCCATGACTAAACGTCGGTTTCATTTTGTAGTTTAATTTATTATTTGCTTTTCAACCGCTATAAAGTCGACCTCCTACACGAATGTCAAGATTAACTGGCTTAGGTCTGCCAAAATTTATTTTCTTTTTTTAAAAAATAAAAAACGCAAAATCGTTTTTAGGGTTGTTTTTATGATTTCGATATCATTTGAGCCACCCGTTTCGAAATGTCGACAAATGACGAAAATATATGACATGAAAACTCGAGGGAAATATGTAGCAGAGCGAGCGTGTCATCGCATTAGTCCGCAATTTTTCCAGAAAACTACTCTTGTAGTATATAACGATAAGAAACCCGATGTACCAGCTTTCTGAAAACAAGCCTCAAGCATGTTTTGGAAAAATAAAAGTTCCCTTCTTGCTCACGTCACATGTGACTGACTTCAGGAATTGACTTGACAAATGATAAACTAAACCCGAGCTTTGACTCGATCAGGTTTTCAAATACGCCGTCAAGATCCGGGTTGATTCAAACAGACCCATGGAAATAAGAATCAATTAATACTATAACTCCAGCGTTACAATTTTTGGATATCACTATTGTTATAAATAATGCATACACTCAATTTTAATTATACACGAATTTGAAATAAGATAGCTTTGTTTTGGTTTAACAAAATCCAAGAAAGGTAATCACTTATATGTACATGTTTACATTTAGTTAATTTTTCTAATTTAAATATTACTTTTTGACTACCATTATGTGGTGTTACATTTTTTAATCTTTTTATCTGGAAATAGTTCTCAATAATTTCGATATTCAATAATTGCTTTATTTATTATTAAATATTAAATATCATATTACGAGTTTTTTTCGAACATATTTTGCCATGAAACATTTTATGATGATTTTTCCCACCTGAAAATAAATGCGATAAGGTTGCATTCTAGGTTGAGAAAACATTTTGCTAAACATAGTGTTATTTATAGGCAATAATGGCTTTTAAAAACGAGCATTTCTAAAATTCTGGTGAATCCTAAAATTTCATATGACAATGATTATCAATCAAAAGAGAGTATAGTTCATTTCAAAGACACTTGAAATGGTTGTATACAATTTAAAAAAAAGTTGTTTTATAAAAACAACATTTTTTATTCCACATACGATGTAGTCGTATTTCATCTGAAATTTTTGGAATGCCATAATTGTTCGTGCCAGCTGAGGTTGTTTGTTTAGACAAACATGAATTGCACAAATTTTAAAATCGAATTTTCTTTTCTTTGTTTCTAGTGTTTTTTAATGATGTAAAGATCGGGATACTTTATTTCGTAATGTTGTTTTATCCACCTATCAATTACATATAAGCTAAGCCTAAGTTTAACACAGTAACAACATTTTAGCATCATATCATCATATCTTGTGCAACATAAAATATTAGTGAAACTTTAGTCCGTTTTGATGACATTGATGGGGATTTTAACCATGAGAATGTGGGCCAAAAGAACGATTAATAACGTCTATAGCAAACAGGATTTGGCCTAACATTATTCTTAACGTGTACGTGCTATTCGTCATTGGCGCTATCCACACCAAACCTGCTTTGATGTATGCAGGTGACCAAGTACACTACTGTCTGCATATTGAATCCAGGTCAATGAGTCAAACAACCCAAGGAGGGCCCATTGTGCCCATACAGTTCTTTAACCCGAGAAGCAATGAATAGACCCTCGGTTGCAAGAGGTTGTAAAATGACTCGAGGTTGTTTTGTAAAGAACCGTTGCTTTAAAAAAAAAATTGTTGTTGTTTTCAACCTGAAGAATCTTGGACTTTTTCAGTAGCATCGTTAAAGATGACGAATGTCGTACACGCCTCTTTGGTTAAATCCTGGATATAATTTATGACTAGACAACTTGCCTATTTCATGTTTAAAAAAAAATGAAAACTGGACTGAAACATCATGGAGTGTTGTATTTTCAAAACTTGGTTCAGTTAAATTTTTGGGTGAAATTTAAAATAAACGTAATCTGCTTATAAAAG
Source organism: Ophyiulus pilosus (assembly GCA_033995625.1). NCBI lineage: Eukaryota > Metazoa > Arthropoda > Diplopoda > Julida > Julidae > Ophyiulus > Ophyiulus pilosus. The sequence goes on from JAUJYV010001168.1 coordinate 16,998, forward strand.
TCCATACCCAAGGGACTGTAATCATTACTTCATTAAAAGTGTTGGGTTTACTTATGCCTTTATTATTTGTGCAAATTTTAATACCAATTTATCAGGAATTATTGCGGCAAAAACAACTATTTTACCAATAAATGTAAATGAAAATATTTAATAGTCATACTGCATGTTTTGGTTGCTTTTATATTTCAAATTTCTGAATTAAAGATTTTGAGTAATAGTCGTGGAAGTATTACAAAATTTGAGTGAATTCGTGGAAATAATGCAGGTAATCATTAAATTAATATCTAGAATTTCGATCAATATAGCCATTGCAAATACTGTATTATCGTGAAGACAGTTAAGAAATGGTAAAAACACAAAGTAATTATTTAAGAAACCACAATTCACAAAGTGAAATTTATGAACGGTCAACCCTTGTACCCCTGCCTTGTTTTTGTCTACTAATATTAGTAAACCCTGACGCACAACACATCAAGTTGTATGAAACGTCAGAGGGCATTTCGTGAGGTGCCTATTAATTATGCTACTATTGCTCTTGGGTATACTCTAAAAGAATGATGATGATTTCGGCCAACGGAAGGGTGCATCGATTAAGGGGTGTACAAGTTGGACAAACTTTTCCTAGAAAAGGACGTAGTCAAAAACCCCAGCATTGAATTCATTAGGTTTATCTCCGCCATGGTCACGTATTTCACCCACAGCTTGACCCCATCAACTTGTCACCATTAAAGATAGGTGCTATAAAAACTATGAATGATGCAATGCTTCAGTGCCAAGAGTGCAGCACATTTTTATCAATGTCCTGTTCAAGAAAAAATACATTATCGTATAAAACTGGTGGCATTGTCGTGCCATGGACATCATTTCAAATGTTATCTTCACTATATGTGAAGACTTTCACTAAAAATGTTTACTTTAGGTAATAAATAGATATCGTAGCTAAAAAGAAAGCAAGAGGGTCCATAACAAGCGGTGTTTTAAGATATGGGCCTGGTAGACGCCCTAAGGAAAGTGAAAAAGTGGATTCTGGAAAACCCCAAAAACTGAAACTTGGATTATCATTGGCTTGGCCATCGTGACAAAGATGTGGTCAACCCTCTCACTATAAAAGACCTACTCCTCACTCCTACCTCTTCAGTTATAACGAAGAAACGACAGCCTAAAGGTGAGTACAAGTAACTGGACTTTCTTTGTGCAATTCAGGGTCATGATTTAGAATAGATGGATAAAGAATAGATAAAGAAAAGATGGAATTATGAAACTGAAATTAAACTTTTTCGTTGCAATTTCGCTTAAATTTCTGTTTTATTATTCATTTTTTTGGATTTCTTTCAAGCATAGTGCAACTATCAGTTTATTTGCAAATATGAAGAGAAAATAAAATTGATAATTAGAAAATTGATTGCTGTGCCTCTGTCAAAATTTGTTTTACTTTTTTATTAATAATTTTAAAAAAATTATCCGATAGTTAAAATTAAACGTTGGCTGGATGTATAAACAGAGCGACAGTAAACAACTACATTTATTTATTTTATGTATTATTCTTTGTTGTATTTACGTAATTTGCATTGAATTAAGTTTTATTTAGCCAGCGTTATGCCAAGTTTTAAACAGAAATTTAGATTGTTGTCATAGGTTAAAATTTACAATGTTTATTTTATTATTTAAGCAACGTATATATTACAATTCAGAATTATAAACGATATCTGTTTATTATATGCATCAACGAACACCTTAAACTTTAAAAGTTTTGGAGATTTTAAATAGTTATTATGAATTAGAGAACTATTTGTTCATTGTTAATATGTTTTATCATATTCTTAAGATATCAGGGATATATTATTTCTTCAATTATCGCTGTATTATCATAGTATTTCAATGGTATTCTACCATGCAGGCTATCGAACTGATCAATATAATCTTTAGAATTAAACCCGGCTTTTATAGTTTTATAAAATAAATTGTTTAAACATTTCAGTGTGCCGATACAATTACGCACACACGATGCTGAGATACAGTAAGTAACAATAGTAATGTTATTATTTTAAATTTTTAAAATGTTTACTTTACTTACCAGAATATGATTTTTTAACAGCAATACTCCTCGTTTTGTTAGTGGCTGTTTGTGCCAAACAGGTAAGCAACATTTATAAATATCTGAAATTCAAATAAAAGTATATGAGATATTATATAGCTATTTGTTTATTCTGCTATTTCAGAAGCGTTCATATTACCCTGAAATAGAAGAACCAGAGGCTCCTGTGCCAGTATATGAACAACCTAAGACTCCGCCTACTTATCCAGTCCCAGTAGCCCCAATTCCAAGGCAACCAATTCCCACTTATCCCAAGCCAGCAGCCCGACCAATTCCCACTTATCCCAAGCCAGTAGCTCATCCAGCTACTTATCCAGTACGTGAAACCCCAGTAGCTTACCCAGAGATCAACGTCCCTGTAGGTTATTTTAAACCAGCCATTCCAGTAAATCATCCAAAGAACAGAGGTCCTGTTAACTATCCAAGACCTGCCGCCCCAGTAACTGGCCACAAAAAATGTAAGGGAAAGAGGGTTCATGCTAATTATCCTGCTCCAGCACAACCAGTACATCATCAAAAACCTACACCTGTCTTTTATCCGGCCCCAGTACCATCCCAACAAAAACCCAAGGTACCCCAGTATGAAGCGCCACTCCCAGTTTATGAAACTGGAGATGCAGAAGACAAAGGTTACGAAAGCCAAGCCCCGGTTCCCAAGCCAGCCGCCCCAGCCCTTCACCTTACCCCAATTTCAAAGCCAGTAACTTATCCCGTTCCAGTAGCCCCTCAGTATGAAGCACCATTGCCAGTTTATGGCACCGCCGATTCCCCAGATGTCCATCACGAACCCGAATCTGCTACTCATCAGAAACCTAGGGTTCCAGTCACTTATCATGTCCCAGTAACACCTGTTATTCATTCTAAACCAGAAATCCCAGTCACCCATTCTGCCCCACCAACACCTATTATCTATATTAAGCCAGAAATTCCTGTCACTTATCCGGTTAAAGAAGACCCTGCACCTTATCCTAGGCCTTCAGTTTCCGTAACTTATCCTTCACCAACAACACACCCAGTTAAAGATGAACCTGTTGCATACCCAAAACCGGCAGTTTCAGTCACATATCCTACTCCAGCAGAACCAGTAACTCATCCTAAGCCACAGGTCCCTGTCACTTATCCAGTTAAGGAAGAACCTGCAGTTCCAGTCACATATCCTGCACCAGTAACGTATCCAGTTAAAGAAGAACCTATCACAACCCGAAAACCTGCAGTTCCAGCTATCCAACCCAAGCCAGAGGTTCCTCAATATGAAGCTCCATTACCAGTTTATGGGACAGATGATTCACCTGATGGAGTGCAAGAACCCAAAACGCCTCAGGAGCACAAAGAGGTTGCCAGTGAAATGGGTAGAGGAGAAAACACAGCAGTTCCTGTTCCAGTAACCTATGCACCAGCAACATACCCCGTTAAAGAGGACTCCGTCACCTACCCACAACCTGTAGCCCCAGTTTCCAATGCACCAGCAACTTACCCAGTTAATGAGGAACCTGCCCACCAACCAAAACCTGTTGTTCCAATCGCCTACCCAGCACCAGCAACTTACCCAGTTAAAGAGGAACCTGTAACATATCCACAACCTGTAGCCCCAGTTTCCAATGCACCAGCAACTTACCCAGTTAAAGAGGAACCTGTCCATCAACCAAAACCTGTTGTTCCAATCGCCTATCCTGCACCAGCAACCTATCCAGTTAAAGAGGAACCTGCCCACCAACCAAAACCTGTTGTTCCAATCGCCTATCCAGCACCAGCAACTTACCCAGTTAAAGAGGAACCTGTCCATCAACC
>JAUJYV010001169.1:0-20850 GCA_033995625.1 Ophyiulus pilosus
AGCTGCACAGAAAACTTGCCAAGACGAGCTCAAGACAGCAAAATGTGTCATCTCCAGCTTTAGCTTAAGCTTGAGATGCAGCTTAGATGAGACAAAGCTCGAGTTGCAATTAGTTGGGCAACTGTGGTACGGGGGTTAGACTTTGGCAACTATCTGCAGCCCTATTTTTTATTAGTTTGCGTTAACCTTTTTATTGGCATGCCAAACTAACAAAATGTACGGCTGCGTATTATTCTTGAAGTTCATTAGTGATTAACACCAGCCACTTGAAAGTAGAGCGCTGATCTAATACTATTTGAATTGCAGTTTTAGTTTAGTCGTAACAATCGCCAACTATACGAATTTTGTAAGCAAAAAAAAATGTCCAACTTACGGCTGATACGCAAGTCGATGACTGCCTGTATTTCCTTAAACCATCAGGTTTTCACACGCCTACTGCATTTTAAGAGTGCAATTTATCCATCGGTAATCGCCGACATTTTCTTCAATAATATTCAAGCACTGGAATCTGATGGATTGTGGCTGAAATTAGAAAATATGCGTCTGAACCACAGTCATAAATGTATTATCTTTTTAATGTAGATACAGTAAAGGGTAGGTTCAGAACCTACTGTGTGTATATTGTACATGTGTAGAAAATGGGTCTAAATTATTTTTTTGCGCTTTGTTAAGAAATTCCAGATAATTATAAGTGTGTACATTATGATGTTGAATAAACACGTGGCAATTGTTCGTATGGCGGCTATTTATGCAGAAAAAACAACGGCAAAGCTACTGATCGTAAACAAACGGCAAAGTTTTTCCGAGATTAAGACAGGATGTAGGAAATATAAATATAAAACGGTAGTTAAAACTGTTATAATCTCGGAAATCCTGCGCACATGCCAATTATTACAAAGCTAGTTTTGTTTTAATAACGAATATCTCGGTATTATATTCAATTTCACCTGTGCAGAAAATATTCGTTTGCCTAATCAATTATATAAATAATTATGGCACGATTCCAACATTGAATGTAAAAACTTTCGTACCACACTTAAGTTTGAGTTTGGATTCGTGCCATAACATTTAAAAATAAAGCAAAACGTCGGTGCATTTATAGTTATCATTTCTTAAAACAAAACTAACTTCAGAAAGTTTCGAATTGCTAATATTGACTAATTAACAAATGTTTCGAGGAATAAGAAATGTTTTGTTTTTCTAGTTTTCCCAAAAAAACGTGAAATTAAAACGTTCAAATCTATCTGTAGTCATAAAGACATACCTGATCCTGTTTGAAGAGTAATAAGAGAAGATATATATATAACGATGAGTTTTTTTTTCCAGAATCGTGAAATTCGCTAAATAAAATATCGCTGGAAACGAACCGTAACTTCAAAGTAACACTCGGGATATGATCTTCGTTATTTCCTAAAAGATGTCCGTGGTTCCGTTAGTAACCGTACGTAACCGGTGGATTTCTCATGGGTAAATTGTTTCCGTAAGCGCCGCCAGCTGGATTCCAACTGCTTCGCTGATTGGCGGTATTTAACAGCTCGTTTAACTTATCGGATTTTATTCTGCGCAAGTGAGCCAGCTTGCGCTTGCTTTGAAACTGGTCCAGGAAAGCTTCTACGTCCAGCCCTCCGTCCAAAAACTTTTCTGCAACGCCCTGAAATTTGGCACAATTTGGTTAATAAACAATCCGCAAGCAATTACTAATTTTGGCGATGTATATAGACCAATATATACCTCCGAGTCTTCCTCGCTTTGAGCAGCAGCCGCTTGTAGAATGGCTAGTGTCGTATCCAGCGTATTTTGCTTGGAAAATTCCTCTGAAAAACCAGTCAGTGACTTTAGTTATAGAGGTCACCGCCAATTTATACAGATATGTCATAAAGGGATATAAAGGCAGAGATTCAATACGGTCATTCAATAAAACTCATCAAATAGATGGTAGCCGTGATGATGGAAAGCACTCGTGTAGCAAGCCTAAAGGAATTTCATATTTACCGAGCTTCTGCTTGTTAGATTCTGCTTCGCTGAACACCAACACGGCATTTTCGTAGGTTTCGGCCAGTCTATGTTTAGCCTCTCTCAACTGAGGTTCCTTTGATAGATTAAACTCTGCTATGCTTTTGTTGCTGGTCAAAATCATTTCCTTGTCTGTTTCTCCGTTGCGAACCTGCAAGTAATCGGAGAAGTAAGAACTCGTTGTCGAGGAAATGCACGTCTACATTAATCCAAGGGTATATAATGTAGAAAAATCAAATTACAGTAGATCAATATTGCTCATCGGTTACAGAAGGGTAATTGTTAATGAAATTGCCTCTCTGTGGAACCAAAAATTGCACTTGTGCAGTATGTTGACCAAAACAGATTTTGCAGATATTATTTATAAAAATAAGGACTAATTGTATAAATATGCTAATTAATAATCAGTAGTATAAAGATAATAAATTAAATATGTTACAAAGTGCGCTTTTTTAATATTTTTTTTAAAACTCCGCATTACCCATCTCTTTACCCAATTAACATCCCGTGAAATATTAAAATTCACTAAACAATACCATGTTTAGTGAATTTAAATATTTCATCAGATTTGATGACTCAATGGTATCGACATTTACCTGAGGTATTCCTTTGAGCAAATTATTCAAACTGTCATCGTCGTTTAAGAGCTTTTTAAGTTCGTCAACGTTCAAATGAATCAGTAGATCTCTGGCTGTCGAATAATCGGGTTCATACTGTCCGTACATGATGATTCAAATGTTTTATTTAGTAGATTCCGAAACTTGTCTAAAATATAAAAAAATGCCAATCTGATGACAACGGAACACCCATTTATAGTTATTAACGCAATTCGGGAAATTCCACCCGTTTATTTAATCTACAAATGGCCGTACATTCTATAGAATTAATTCATTAACAACCCACTATAAATCAAATGTGTACATTACCTCGAACAAAAGCTACAGATGTGATTTTTGATCAACTGTAGACTCAAACAAATCAAATTTCAAAATATAGGGAAATATATAAGTAATTGGAACTCCAATCTGACAGCATTGTACGAATTTCCCACAATGCACCGGATTTAGACAGACGTCATACACGATGTTACATTTGTGAAAGTTCGGCTTAGCGGATACGTTTGTGCTAATATTTTGTGAAAAATGTCCAGGATTGTGGTGAAAAACTTGCCAAAACAGGTAAGAGTACATTCTCGTCAATTAATAGGAATATTCGTTGCAAATTGTCAGTTTTAAGGCTTCTTAGCAGACGGTTTGCCAAAAACACGCATGGCCTCGTGGAGCTCTACTTTGATCTTACGCATATTTTAAGCAAATTTTGCGGTTTCTTTACACGTATTATCACAATTAGCGAATCAACACCGTGTGCCTAGAGTCTAAAAACAGTGATCTGATTAAAACTCATGTTATTGGGTGAATTTGTTGTGCTGTATTGACGTTTACGATTTGTAGTAGGGGTGATTCTTAAAGTATGTCCAACAGCTGGAATATAGGGGTTAAGAATACGTAATTGAACACAGGAGTGAAAATATGAACATGATTTGCTATTAAATGTCAATGGAGTGCTAATTAAATTAAATGTGTGCCCTATATAGTAGCAGTTATTTTAGATGACATTATTTATGGATGACCCTTGAATACTATGAATGGGCCTAAATGATGACTCAATAGATAGTTTGAGCCAGCCAACGTTAACGAAACGATAACGAGAAACAGCGCGGGCGGCCCGGAATGTCAAGGGCTACCCTATGCGAAGCATGACATTCTGGGCCGCAGCGCTGTTTCTCGTTGTCGTTATCGTTTTATTAACGTTGGCTGGCTCAAACTCGATCTCTAATATCGACAACATTGAACAACCAACCAACGCCTTAACGTTAATGGCAGGAAGGGAGGAGCCACGAACTTAACTGCCCAATGAACTAACTGGACGTCATTCGCACTCATGACGTTCAGTTAGTTCATTGGATAGTTCGGTCCGTGGCTCCTCCCTTCCTGCCGTTAAGGTTAAGGTTAACGTTAAGACGTTGGCTGGCTCAAACTCTCTATTGATATTTAAACTGGATTACGTGGGACGTTTACAGGAATACTGCAATGTTTTTTATAAAAATTTAGATTATTTTTTTTTCAAATTTTTGGTATGATGTTATCTGAGATAATTGATTTACAAACTTGTGTATAATTTGATTAATTGCACACTTCACAACACAATTTAATCATTATCATGCGTACGATCGTATTTTACGAAATCGTATTTTATTTAAACTTAATAAACGTAATAAAAACTTTTCTATCTTTTTTTTTGTTATTCAAAAATCGCGCAAATATCTATTTTTTTTCTGTAGAAATTAGAAGATTTAAACAATGAAATTTTGGTCTATAATTTACAGTAAAAATTATAGTACTGCATTACTAAAAAAGTATAATATTAAAAAATTAATATCCAACTTGAACAGATTATAAAATAATGAATTTTAATCAAAACTCAATTCATTCATGAATATCCAAATTTGTATTTTAATTTTCAAAAATGCCTGTGGTGTTTAAGTTTTAGTTCAGGGTTTCAAAAAAAAGTTACATTTGAAGCGTAGGGTTCTGCCGAGGTTAGAAATTTGATAAACTGCTTGATTTGAGGGCAGATTAGTAAATATACGTGTTATAATTTCAAAGAGCAGCTTTGATATGATACAAGAAGTGGGATCAGTTGTTTTTTTAGTTTCCTGTTAACATTTTTTCATAATCATTAAATACTCTTGATTTTTTTTAATTCATTTTCAAATTTTGAATAATGACAGCGAGATTATCCAGCTAACGTACTCATTCATAATTGAAAACAACCACTTGAACCTTTGTGAACAATTGTAGAAAACTTAGTTTAATTCACTGCAATGTCTGATACTTATACGTGCAATTCCAGATATCTGAGCAGCGCATCAGAGAGGTATTCGGAGCGAAAGGCACCATCACCGATGTTGATCTCAAATTCAAAAATGGTAAGTTTCGTCAATTCTGCTTCATCGGCTACAAGAAGGAGGAAGAAGCAAAAGCAGCCCTGACTTTCTTCAACGGAACATTTCTGAGCACGTCTAGGATCAAGGCAAGTTTAAAGCAGTATTCGCGTCGAGGAATTTTTTATATCTACGGATATCCAACGTTCTCTAATAATCATGAACTTGCTTCGATAGGTGGAATTATGTACTAACCTCGGGGATCCGAATAAGCCGAGGGCTTGGAGTAAGTACAGTAAAGACAGTTCGGCTTTCAAGCAAGCGCACAAGCCAGTAGAGGAGCAGCCGCAGGTGAGTCCGAACGAAGACTGTCACAGTATCTTCCGACTGCTTTCTTTGAATTGAACGTAATGCTTAGCGGTTTTTCCCCTCATTTTCTAATCTAGGAAAAGAAAAATAAATCTAAGAAGAAATCCGAGGAATCTTTGATCTTATCCGAAACTCTCGAAAAGGTAAATTGAGTAGAAACTCCTATTTGCAGAGTCATTTATTCGAATCATGCGCTATCACAAAATGTACGAGCCGTAATTTTAAAAAAAAATACAAAATACTACAAGGGACTTTTAGCGTCTTGAAATGCTGTTAAGTACTGTGTACGTATTAAGTTATTTTATAAAAATGCATGTAATATTCTACACAAAAAAATAGCACAAAGGCGTATTTTACACTTTTTGCGAAACATTGAAAATTTGTGGAAATTATAAATATAAATTGGGGAAATTGTTTTGAAAACCAAATGACTGCGGCAATCCGTATTATCAGATTTTTCAGATATGTTCGAGGTTCCACTGCATTTACAAATTTAATAAAATGGGATGATCATTGCAATTTTATTTTTACCAAATTTATACCTTTAGGTAAAAGACGACCCGGAGTTTGCGGAGTTCCTCGCCGTCCACAAGAGCAGCAAGAACAAAGATCCCTGGACCAACGATTCGAATGAGTTCGGGGCAGTGCAGGAGCCAGTTGGAAAGGCAGCAAAAAGCACGGAGAAAAAAAAGAAGAAAGGGAAGGAGGCCAATCAGGAGAGCAGTCCAGCGGCAAAGTCCCAGGGGCTGTCGGATTTGGACGTGAGTGGGTTTGGCACCACCCTCGATAAATGCTCGCAGTTTCTTGCATTCTGCCGCAACGATAATCTCTCGTTTCCCCGTTGCAGTTCCTGAAATCAAAAGCGGTCAAAGGTGAATCTTCGGCAGCGGTAGATTCGGACGAAGATGCCGCGGATGGCGATTCTCCCACAAAGCGGGATAACAAAACTTCGACGAGAGCATTCATAGGGGAGTTCTCCGTGAAGATGAAAGGCCTTCCTAGGAAATGCAAGAAAGTTAGTGAAATTACGCGATGGCCGAACGTTTTGTTGCTTAATTGTCATCATCGTCGTAATATAATTATTTCTTTTCCCCCTAGTCTGAGATCAAGCAGTTCTTCGAGCCAATCAAAACTAAAGCTATAAGGTTGCCACAAAAAGTTAGAGGTATAACCATTTTTTCTTTAGGACTTAAATGAAATGTGTAGAGTCTATCGTGATTACTTCTACGACAGATTCAACAGATAGCTAAGTTGTAATTTCGATTACTTGCAGGTATGGGCATCGCTTTCGTCGATTTCATAACCGAGAAGGATCTTAAAGTGGCGCTGACGAAACATAAGGGATTTTTGAGTAAGTGTGGGACTTCGTACTCGGGGACATGGGCGGGATGAATTTTAGCGACTCGAATGAATATGCTTTTAAAAAATATATCTTTGTCATTTACGTGACAATGAGACATTTTGCGGATTTCAGAGATGTTTTTATGAAGTTTGATATGTGGTGGTGCAGAAGTCACTCACTACCTCTCTTAAATTTCAAATATCTCGCAAAATTTTAGAGATTGGTAAAATTTGATTTTGGGTCGTATGTGATCACGGACCCTAGAAGAGATACAATTATAGAGTCAAACTATGACCAAAAAACCATTTTAGAGGACATTTGTTTCCTAGGTTTGTGCCTCCAACTTTGTGCATTGTAGTGAAATTTATATGCCATGCAGTGAAGCTTATTAACTCCACTGTAAAACTTGTGTGCATTGCAGGGAAGCTTATTAGCTCCACTGTAAAACTTGTGTGCATTGCAGGGAAGCTTATGTGCATTGTAGTGAAGCTTATGTACATCGCTGTAAAACTTGTGTGCATTGCAGTGAAGCTTATGCACTTCGCTGTAATACATATGTGCATTGCAGAGAAGCTTATGCACTTTGCTGTAAAATTTATGTGCGTTGCAGTGAAGTGTTACACAAGCATGTTTCATTCATAAACTTGGCTTCTAGACCATCCGGGGTTTTTGTATGATTTTTTTTTACATTTATATTTTTGATAAGGTTAATTATTTAATTGCAAATTACTTGATATATGTTAGACGGAGAACGGATAATGCTCACACGCTTCATCCCGAATAAGGTCTCGGAAGCTGCCAAACAAAACACTTTCTCCACGAGTTTCTCGCAGTTTGCCAAGGTGAGCGTCAGTTTGACATTTTTTTGTAGAAAGTTATCGAAGGATGGGATTTACCCGACGATTTTTTTAATCTCGATTAAACGCTTTGTTTTATAAACAGCTGGAGGAGAATCTGAAGAAGATTGCGGAACCTATCGCGGAGGTACGCTTACATCGGTAGTTCAAATAAGTGTGTTTTCACCGTGTTGCTAAATTAACTTTATCTGCGTTATTTCTAGTCTGGAATGCTCTTCGTGCGTAATCTCTCGTACACGGTCACCGAAGAGGAATTGGAAAGCCATTTCAAGACGTATGGTACGTACAGCGTTGGTGCCACAATATACTCGCGGGTTTTGTCGATTTTTAATGCCGATAGCGAGCTTATCTTACGTGACGTTGTTTTACAGGCCCCATAGCAGAGGTCCGCCTTCCCGTCGAACGGCTAACGAGGAAGGTTAAGGGGTTTGCTTTCGTCTCGTTTGTTTTTCCAGAGCATGCCGCCAAGGCCCACTCCGAACTGGACGGAACCTCGTTTCAGGTATTTACAACCTCGATACCGGCGGTTCACCTAAAACACGAAAAACAACGTGTTACGAACATCTCTTACGATAACGATTGCAATTTTACAGGGAAGAATGTTGCACATTTTGCCCGGGATAGCGAAACCGGGTAACGAGGACGAGCCGACGGCCGACGAGGGCTCATCGTACAAGAAGGAAAAGGCAAACAAGGATAAGGCCCAAAGCGGCAGCTCGCACAACTGGAACGCGCTTTTCCTGGGTGCCAACGCGGTGGCGGACATCGTCGCCGACAAGTACAACACTACCAAACAAGAAATGCTGAATCCGGTAAGTTTCGCCACGTGGATTTTCCTAGGAGGGTTCGTTTTGGGTCCTAACCGGTTTTCTTGTTTTTTCAGGAATCGTCCGAAAGCGTGGCCGTCCGGATGGCACTCGGGGAAACTCAGATTGTTATCGAGACGAGGAACTTTCTCATGACCAACGGCATAGAGCTGGACGCCTTCAATCAGGTACAACCGGTCGTAAATCCTTCACGACGTTACCCCTGCTGCTGTTTCCCGACTTTCACAACTTAAAAAATTTACTTTGGCTAATGTTTCAGGCGGCTGCCGAACGCAGCAAAAATGTCATCCTCGTCAAAAATCTGCCGTGGGAAACCCCAGTCGATGAACTACGCGACATTTTCTCTAAATACGGCGAGGTGGGGCGCCTCATTTTTCCGCCCTCTGGTATTACTGCCGTCGTCGAGTTTCTCAGTCCAACGGAGGCTAAAAGGGCCTTCCAAAACCTGGCGTACACCAAGGCGAGTCATTTCATACACGATATCTTCTTAGTTTTTGACGGTGCATCTCGTAAGGTTAAACCAGTCGAATTAAAACTGGTTTCCACGGATCGTTTTCAGGGGTTCAAGCACATAATGGGTTTATTTTGTTGGCGTTTCAGTTCCATCACGTTCCACTCTATCTCGAATGGGCGCCGGTGAAGATCTTTAACGCCAAAAAGGAAGAAGAGAGCAAACTAGAAGGAAGCGAAGAAACTGCGAAGAAGGACACTGCCGAGGAAGTGCAGAAGAAGAAAGAGGAGGAAGAATCTGAGGAAGAGGAAGAGGAAGAGGAACCGGAGGAAAACACGACGCTGTTCGTCAAGAATCTTGATTTGGAAACCACGGAAGAAGCGATGAAATCGGTGGGTGAACGAGGACGATAGGATGTTCAAAACATTGTAATAAATATAACCATCGGCGATTGTTTTCCTTCTGTAAGCCGTGTTAACGCCATATTTCGTCTCGCTTCCAGCACTTCGAAAAATGCGGTAGGATTCATTCCGCCACCGTATCCAAGAAGAAGGACATGCAGAATCCTGGTTAGTAGAGCCAAAGAGCCCAAATCCGGCCTTGGCAAACTGCATTTTCTAACTGCTTTCCAATTGCAGGATGTTGGCTGTCGATGGGCTACGGTTTTGTGCAGTTTTTACTGGCGGCCGACGCCAAGAAGGCCCTGAAGACGATGCAACACTCGACTCTGGATGACAGCGTCGTCGAACTGAAACTCTCCCACCGCACCGTCAGGTAAACACATTTTTAAAGCACGATTCCCGCAGTCATAGAATAATTTTTTGAAGTCAACGGAAAGAGAAGCAGTGGGATTATTTTTGGAAAATGTTACTACACGTGTTCACATTATGCATTGGTTTTGCAATCGTCGCTATCGTAAAGCAGTAATAAGAAAATCTTAGCTGCAACTAATCGTGAGGCAACGATATAGCATGGACCTTTTAGGGTCCTTTCCGATCATCTGCGTGGCGCACGAGGTGTCATCTCGACCGTATCGTGCGAACAGACTAAAAAACCAAATGGGGCAAATCAGCTGATGTGGCCTCGTATAAAGGAGGCGCTACGTCGGAATATTGCACTCCTATTTATAAACCTCGCAGGATGGTTCAAATTCAGGATATCGAAATGGTCCTGCGGAGGGGCAGACAGATTTGTTAAGGGCAATTGCCAACATTCCGCGAGTGTAACAGAAATGCTTCACTCTCTAAATTTGACGCAAAAAGTTATCTGAAGGCTTATTCGAACTCTTTTTAAACTACCTCTTAATTCACGTTCTCGCATCCCATATATTAGGCAGTTTGAGCATGCCAACGTCTTTACACTTACCTTAACTTTAATGGCGGGAAGGGAAGAACCAAGCATGCACACCCATTATGTTCAGTTAGTTCATTGGGTAGTTCAATGCTTGGCTCCTCCCTTCCCGCCATTAAAGTTAAGGTAAGTGTAAAGACGTTGGCAGGCTCAAACTGTCTATTAACACCTAACAGCCACTACAGGAGCAGGCAATAATTCAAAACCCTCAACCGAGCTTCGTGCCCATGCGGAACGCTTACTGTTGTTCCAACTATTTGCACGGAATTAAGACGATGGGATATCTTTATTGGGTTGGATTTGAATTGTGATGAGAAAAAAACGTTAGCGGAAGCTACTGAATATGTTTCAATACTCGTTGTACTGAAATGTTTAATTATAACATTATAATTAATATAAGAAGTAAGAGTTAGGACTAAAAAGAATTCCAACAACAAATTCCAATTAAGAACAGCACGTTCTTCGTAGCACGTGCAAAAGCGTTCACGTGCCAATGACGCGCGTGCCGGCGTTCCAAATACGAGAAATGGAACTTTATTTTAGGCTTAGCTTTTGGTTCGATGCACTCATAAACTACTGATTTGGTTGTGAATTGACTCGCCTGCGTAGTTTTGAAATTCCCCTTAACAGTGAAATGATGCTTTCTAACGCTTTGTCCATTTCTTTCGTCCGCAGTTCTCAAGAAGGCCTTCGCAAGAGCAAATCGTCAAAGGCCACGAAGCAGAAGTCGACCAAGATCCTGGTGCGCAACATTCCCTTCGAAGCCACGGCCAAAGAAATCTCCAAACTGTTCAGGTCAGCAAAAGTAGCCGTGCTTTGCTTCGGCATTACTATTTTCTCTTCTTTCTCTCGAGTCGGGGGGCAGCCATCGAAAAAGTTTGAGAAAATTCTGGATGTTTCCCATCTTCGAAATTCCCCCCATTTCGCCAAATTGCCAACAACTTGTTCGAACGTTGGACCCCGTGACCAACGGATCATCCCAGAAGCCAGCAATTAAAAATCTGTTGGCGTCAGGGCTGATGCGAGGTTGTGACGGGTGGGGTGGAGAGGGGGTAGGGGGGATAAAAGAGAGAGGGCGCTCTTTCATCATCATTATCTCTCACCCCGTTCTCCGGAGCGCCATCATCCGTCTTCGGCTGTCACACTCGCTCATCGGGAAACTTCACTTCCCATCCTTCCGTCCAGAGTTTTAGGGGCGTTGCTGACGGTTCATCCGTGTGCCGCTCCCAATACGTTCATCGATTGACTCCACTCCGAACCCCAGGGGGCGCTCGGGGCCAAAACGTCAACCGACAGGTAAAACAGTCTGAACCCTGGCTGGTGGCGCCCTTGTAATGTACTAAAAATAGTCAGGGAAGTTGGATAGACTCGGAATGGTCAGGGAAGTTGGATAGACCTGGAAGGGTCAGGGAAGTTGGATTGACTTGGAATGGTCAGGGAAGTTGGATTGACTTGGAATGGTCAGGGAAGTTGGATAGACCTGGAAGGGTCAGGGAAGTTGGATAGACTTGAAATGGTCAGGGAAGTTGAATAGACCTGGAATGGTCAGGGAAGTGGGATAGACTGGAATGGTCAGGGAAGTTGAATAGACCTGGAATGGTCAGGGAAGTTGAATAGACCTGGAATGGTCAGGGACGTTGGATAGACCTGGAATGGTCAGGGAAGTTGAATAGACCTGGAATGGTCAGGGACGTTGGATAGACTTGGAATGGTCAGTGAAGTTGGATAGACCTGGAATGGTCAGGGAGGTTGGATAGACCTGGAATGGTCAGGGAAGTTGGATAGACCTGGAATGGTCAGGGAATTTGGATAAACGTGGAAGGGTCAGGGAAGTGTGATAGACTTGGAATGGTCAGGGAGGTTGGATAGACTTGGAGTACTCAGGGAAAACTATGTTTTACAGAAAGTCAGGGAAAAGCTACATGTCAAGGAAAAATTATATTTTACAGATAGTGAAATTCCACATAAATACTACTTGTAAATTTGTTTTTAGTTAATCACAAAAAGTCGAGATGGCCTCCTCATCCAGCACTGCATCTATATAAATGGGGAATTCCCCTTTTTATTCGTTTTAACATCAATTTACGTAAACCAAAATTGACATAAGCTGCTTTTTGTACACGTTTTTTTTTTATCCCAAAAAATAATTTTTCGTTAACTATTTAATGTCAAGGATATTCCCTAACTTCCTAATAAAAAAACTAATTCGAATTAGTTATGATTTTGGATTCAGATACTATGGCAATGGGGGAAAAAATTATTTACCTATTATAGTTTGTATGTTTCCAAGTTGAATTCAGGGTGGTCATTTGCTACACATTGCAAAATTATGTCCCAAAACAATTAGTTTTGGAATTTTCAGCAGGTTTGAATTGTTTGAAAAACTGAAAAAGTCAGTGAAGTTGAAAATTTCATTGGTGTGGGGGGGAAACCCTGGTTTTTTGTTGTTTTTGGTTTCGAGGGGAGCCACTTATTGTTATGAACCGCCGTCGATGAGCAAAAGAAGAAGAAAAAAAAGCCCAAAAATGTGACATAAAAAGATGACTGACGAATGAGTAAACGAAAAAGCAGATCTGCTACCAGGGCGCCCCCGAGCGAACAGAAGAGGTTAGCAAAGGGCGCAAAAAAAAAGGCTATTGTCTTAAAAACAAATTGCAGGGGTGGTGGAAGTGTCAAAGAGACACTCGGAGGGGGGCTAAGATGTCGGGGCGCGCAGGAGAAGAAGGGCGCGCCGTAGGGGCTCCCCCTAAAGACAAAAGCGTTGGCAAGGTTAACGGTGTGGCAAATGAGAGAGTGGGGCGCCCCCTAACAACGTGATTAATATGGTCGGCGGAAGGCCATTTCTCACCGTGACTGATGATGTGACACGAGCGAAAGCGGCGGCGGCGGCTGACTCGGAAAAGGGGAGTGCCCTTAGGGGGCGCCACGGTAGCCACGAGAGGGAATTCCCCAGGGCGGCCAATGGACGCCAAGAAATATCACGCATCTTACGAGCTAGGATAATCTTATGGAGCAGTCTTCGTGGAAAAGCAATATTTGTAGATTAAATTCCAGTACGTGTTAATCGGGGTGTCCAGGACATTTTTAAGGACCACTCCCAGGACATGTTACCGCAGTATTTTTCAAAAAAATCTATAGAATTTAAAAAATAGTGTTTTTGTAATATGAATATAAATAGTATTTTTGTTTTTTATATTGGAATTTTCCAATTAACGGAAATTTTACTTATGCGGACACGAAATTCAAGCATAACCCGATGTTTTACATGAATTTCAAGCATAATTACCGATTTTTAAGGCTGTTGGACCCCAGCCCTGTTGATACACATAAAACACATAAGCTTCACTGCAGTACATGCAAGCTCTACTGCAATGCACACAAGCTTCACTGCAATACACGTAAACTTCTATGCAATGCACATAAGCTTCACTGCAATGCACGTAAGCCTCTATGTAATGCACATAAAATTCAGTACAATGCACGTACTTTCACTACAATACACGTAAGCTTCACTGCAATACACATAAACTTCACTTAAACGCACTAAAGCTTCATTACAACGCAGGTAAACTTCACTGCAGAGCACGTAAACTTCACTGCAATGCACATAAGCTTCTATGCAACGTGTATAAGCTTATATGCAATGCACGTAAGCTTCACTGCAATGCACGTAAAATTCATTGCAAAGCAGGTAAACTTCACTGCAGAGCACGTAAACTTCACTGCAATGCATGTAAGCTCACCGCCGTTCACACTCATTTCATTGTTATTATGCTATTGAAGGACCTTTAGGCATCAATACAGCCTTAATTCATGTTGAAATAGACCCCCTACTTTTATTAAAATGGGAATAGTCTGGAATTATGCTTGAAATTGGTGTCAAACACCAATTTTTGCTTAAATTTCCTGACCGTGTCGGGAATTTTTCGCTGAATTTTTCGGTAATCGGACAAATCTTTAAGGCAAATTTTTAAAAAAAACTATACATTTTTTGTTTGGAAAATTCTCTAGAAAATATACATATCACCGACTGTTTGAAAAAATACTACTGTGTTTGGTCGTGGAAAGCTAGGGTCCTTGAAAACGTATCATGGCATGAGCCTTGAAATCCTTGAATTTCCCCCAGCAAATGGACACCCTCTCAGTGTACTGGACACTCTTGACTAAGTTGTCCAATTTGGCCCATATTACGTGTTATATGGACCATATCATATAAATGTACACGTATATAGTATGGGGCATATAAGGCCCTATACACATTTTTCCACCACTGATGATGCTGTTCTACGAACTCGGAAATTGACGTCATCCATTGGATCGCAACGCCGCCTGGCGGTTAATGTTACGTTAGTTCAGTTCAGTCCACCCAACCTCCTTTTTTTGTGCGTGCCACCCCCTCTTACCCCTCATCCCTCACCCCCCCCCCCTCAAATGAGTTAGTGGCGCCATCGTCGCGAGCGGTAACGATCCCACCTGGAGTGAAAACAATTTGTTAGTTGGCGGCGCTCCCGCCAGGCGCCTTCTCGTCCCTTTGATGCCCTTCCGCCGCCACCGGTTCCTGCAAGTCACGCGGGCGGGGGGGTTAAGGGGGTCCCTTAGGGGGGGCCACGTGTGCGCGGCGAGACCTCTTCGCACCGGGGGCGTTTTCATCACTCCGTTGGCTTAGGGACAGCGGGGGATCCCCCCTTACCCCTCCTCGAGGATCCCCCCCCTTAACCCTCACTACCCCCTCCCTCCTCCTCCTCCTCGAGGATCCCCTTACCCCCGGTTCGGAGGAACCGTTTCGTATCTAGATCTGAATATCATCCTCGTACCTTTTGGTAGCGTTAAGGGGGCGGGGAGGTGGTGAGGGTGGAGGTGACCCTTGACCTTTCAACCCCCCCTCCTCAAGCCACTTTTACTATGGCTTTGATTTTTATCTCTCAGATCTGGGTGATTGGATTTTAACAATTTGATTTCTTAAGGGGCAATTTTAGGATAATCCGATAGGGAGAAGGTCGAGCAATTTTAAGACCAAAATAACTATATACTAGTCGTGTCTGTATATTTATGGGAAGTAAATTTTGTCTAATTTAGATAGATGAAAAAAAATTGAAATTAGAAGTTTGGGAAATCATTGAACTGGTTAAGACCAATTCCTGCCCATGTGAATTCTATGCTTAAAATCAAGCATTAAACACCACGTTCTTGCCCTTTGCCTTCCCTAAAATCCATAAAATTTGCTTAAAATTAATCCCTAAACTTGCCATTCTATGCTTAACTAGAGCCCTTTGCCTGCCCATGTTAATTCTATGCTCAGCCTTGACTTAAGCCCTTTGCCTGCCCATGTTAAAGCTATGCTTAACTCGAGCCCTTTGCCTTCCAATGTTAATTATATTCTTAACTCTAGCCCTTTGCCTGCCCATGTTAATTCTATGTTCAGCCTTAACTCAAGTCCTTTGCCTACCCATGTTAATTCTATGCCCAGCCTTGACTTAAGCCCTTTGCCTGCCCATGTTAAAGCTATGCTTAACTCGAGCCCTTTGACTGTCCATGGTAATGCTATGTTTAAAACCCAGCCCTTTGCCTGCCCATCTTAAAGCTATGCTTAACTCGAGCCCTTTGCCTTCCAATGTTAATTATATTCT
The DNA here is from genome assembly GCA_033995625.1 of Ophyiulus pilosus. Lineage (NCBI taxonomy): Eukaryota > Metazoa > Arthropoda > Diplopoda > Julida > Julidae > Ophyiulus > Ophyiulus pilosus. The sequence goes on from JAUJYV010001169.1 coordinate 15,781, forward strand.
TAACTCTAGCCCTTTGCCTTCCAATGTTAATTCTATGCTCAGCCTTAACTCAAGCCCTTTGCCTGCCCATGTTAATTCTATGCTCAGCCATAACTCAAGCCCTTTGCCTGTCCATGGTAATTCTATACTTAACTGAAGCCCTTTGCCTGCCCATGGTAATTCTATGCTTAACTCAAGCCCTTTGCCTGCCCATGTTAATTCTATGCTCAGTCATAACTCAAGCCCTTTGCCTGTCCATGGTAATTCTATGCTTAACTGAAGTCCTTTGTCTGCCCATGCTAATTCTTTGCTCAGCCTTAACTCAAGTCCTTTGCCTGTCCTTGTTAATTCTATGCTTAAGACCGCGAGCCAAATGTTTTAACTAAAAAACATGGCTGACGTTGGTTAGAATTGGTAAAAATGTCAAAAGCATTCGCGACTCGAATAGATAACACTCTGAAATATATGCCTTGACCCTCGAACTGGCCAACAGCCGAGTCGTAATGAAGGCGAGGCGGGGGTTTGCAACTGTCACCACTGCGCGCGGGGAAGGAGGGGTTAAAAGGAGAGGTCAAAGGTCGCCAGGACGTGGCAGCTCAGACAAATGAAATGGCCGTAACGGATATGTCTCCTTACTTACTCTTCTTCTTATTATTGTTAATGTTGTTGTGACAGCGAGGGGCAAGGGCAGGAGGGGGGGAGGGGTGCACCTTGTACCTATGTAAGCTCGTTTGACTCCGGTGACCCCACGGGATGATGCACGAGGCCCTTGGAGGGGGTCGAGGGCGAAACGTGGGCTCACATCCAAACTCACGTATCCCAACCACACACGGGCCATTCATGAAAATGCACAACGAGTGGCAGTTAAGATTATTTTATAATTATTGTTGGCATGCGTGGAGGCTTAGTCATTAGCACGGGCAGTTGGGCAAGTGGACGAGTGCGCGAGTGGACTTTTGGGCAGTTTGGGCAAGTGGAAAATTGGACATTTAAGGTATAGTTGGGAACGTGGAATAATGCTCAAATGGACATTTGTGCAAGTGCTCAATTTGACGGGTGGACATTTAAGCAGGTGCACGATTCGACGTTGGGGCAGTTGGGAAAGTGGACCAATGCTCAAATGGGCATTTGGGAAAATGGATGTTAGGACGAGTGAACTTTTGGACAGTTGGGCAAGTGGCAAATTGGGCACTTAAGGAAGTTGGGGAAAGTGGAATAATGCTCAAATGGGCAGTTGGGCAAGTGCTCAATTTGACAGGTGGACATTTTAGCAGGTGCACGATTCGACGTTGGGGCATTTAGGCAGTTGGGAAAGTGGACCACTGCTCAAATGGGCATTTGGAACTTTTGGGCAAGGGGCAAATTGGGCATTTAGGCAGTTGGAAAAGTGGAATATTGGTCAATTTGACAGGTGGACATTTAAGCAGGTGCACGATTCGACGTTGGGGCAGTTGGGAAAGTGGACCAATGCTCAAATGGGCATTTGGGCAAATGGATGTTAGGACGAGTGAACTTTTGGGCAGTTGGGCAAGTGGCAAATTGGGCATTTAGGCAGTTGGGAAAGTGGACCACTGATCAAATGGGCATTTGGAACTTTTGGGCAAGGAGCAAATTGGGCTATTAGGCAGTTTGGAAAAGTGGAATAATGGTCAATTTGACAGGTGGACATTTAATCGGGTGCACAATTCGACGTTGGGGCAGTTGGGAAAGTGGAATAATGCTCAAATGGACATTTGTAGAAGTGCACAATTGGGGCAAGTGGACACTCATACGGGTGTACAATTGACCATTAGGGCATTTAGGTAATGAGACAGTTGGGAAAGCGGACAAATGCGCAATTGGGCATTTGCGCAAGTGCTCAATTAAACATTAGTGCATTTGTGTGGACAAGTGGACATTCAGGCAGGTGGGAAAGTGGATAAATGCACAATTGGACAATTGGGCAAATGGATGTTAGGACAAGTGAACTTTTGGGCACTCGCGCAAGTCAGTAATTAGACAATTGGACATTTAAGCAGGTGCACAATTTGACATTTAGGGCGGTTGGCAAAGTGGACAAACGCGCAAATGACCATTTGGTATTTGAGCATTTAGGTCCGTAATTGGGAGTTTGAGCAAGCGCACAATTGGACAGGTGGACGTTAGGACAAGTGGACGTTTACACAGGTGTGCAATTGGACATTAGGGCAGTTGTGGAAGTGGACGTTTGGGCAAATGGACATAAACGAGGATGTTTGGGCGAGCGGACCTCAACCTGCCCAATCGACCGCTTGTCCGAATTTCCACTTGCCCAAATGTCCACTAAGTAACTATAAGGACCATACTATCCTAGATTCGATTACTACAGGTATTACGACATCCTAACCATGTATGCTAAACGGGACACTCGCACGTGGCAATGCAATTCGATTCTCAGATTCCAACCTGTAGCATCCTAACCATGCATGCATTCGGGGAAGCACGTTCTGTATTCCTCCTAACCGGTATAAGAAATATTCTACACTCTTAAATTTACGTGTTAAGGACATGAACTCGTTCGACCATAGACTGGCCATGAAAATTAATTTCCTGCTTAATCCCAACCGTATTAAAGCATCCTAACCACGCATGCTTAGCGCTCCATATATATGGGATATTCCCTGAGCTTTTTTTTCTCTTCTTTTTTTATACATACAACAACAACATTTGAGATTTGAAAATCCTTTAAAAATGGAGGGCTTTGAATTTAGTCCAGTGGAAAAGTTGTTCTAAATCGATTACTAAGGGCATTAAGGGGAATTCCCCTCCCCCTTCTTTTGTACATCCAATCTCATCTTCGTCTCCTTTTATCATCCTGATTAAATTCGCTCGAATTAAGGGGGGGTTAAGGGGGGTGATTTAACATCGGCCAATTCATTTTCACGGCTGATTGGATTCTAAGCGTTCTAATTTCATTTGCACCCGACCCTGGGGACACGCAATCCTCTTCACCTGACCGGGATTTTAACGCTCATTTTCGGGAATGGTTGATTAAAGGGGATGTGGCCTAAAAATCCATAAAATCAATTGTCAACTGCTTCCATTTTCTATCCCAAATCGGTTGAAATCCATTTCGCGAGCAGTTCACACGTCCGATTTGCCGTTGCGGTAACGTAGCGGGTGTGAACCGCCCAGATTAGCACACAGTTTGAGCGTGCCACACGTCTTTATACTTGCCTTAACGTTAGCTGCGGGAAGGGGAGAACCACGCATGCGCACTCATTACGCTCATTGGGCAGTTCAATGCGTGGCTCCTCCCTTCCGGCCGCTAACGTTAAGGTAAGTTTAAAGACGTTGGCATGCTCAAACTGTCTAATTGCATAAAAAACTTCATCTGGAATCAAGAGGGATGTTGTTTTCAATGGGGCGGTTCACACGTGCCTGTGCTGCGGTAACGTCTTCATTGTGCACTGAGACGACTGAGGGTGGGATCAGAGACGGAATTCCAGTGACTTTGGCTCCGACGGCGCCGTCACGTCAACGCAGGTGCGTGTGAACCGCCCCATTGAAAACAATGAAAATACCGTCCGATTCAGAGGTGCATTGTTTTAAATGGGGCGGTTCACACGCACCTGAGCTGAGTACTGAGTGTGTGAGGGTGTGATCCGACACGGAGGGAAGCTTCAGTGAAATTGGGTCCGACGACGCCGTCGCGTTAACGCAGATGCGTGTGAACCGCCCTAATGAAAATGATGAAAACGTCGTCCGATTCAGAGGGGCATTGTTTTAAATGGGGCGGTTCACACGCAACTGATTGATGTGATCTGACACGGAGGGACGGAAGCTTAAGTGGTTTTGGCTCCGACGGCGCCGTCATGTCTACGCAGGTGCGTGTGAACCGTCTCGTTGAAAACAATGCCCCGCTGAATCGGACGACATTTTCAATGTTTTCTACCGGGCGTTTCACACCCGCCACGACACCGCAACGGCACCGTCCGTGCTGATCACGTGACCACGACTAGACAGAATGCATTCCAACTGAACAGAATATTCCCTTCGCGCCATCATGCAGCGCCATCTGGTGCTATGAAATGGAAACGATATTCCGGCGATGGTCACCTCCTTGGACGCAACGCTCTTAAGATGTCCTGGACATGGCGACTCAAAATGACGTCCATATTTAAATCCATATGGAGTCAACGCTTGATTCCTGAATACAAAGCGAGGTGAGGGGGTGGGGGGGCAAAGAGTTTATTGGGCCTTGAAAGAGGATAGGGCCAATGCAGAAAGGGAATTTCCCCTCGAACAGCAAGCAGCAGCAGACCCGGTTTAAAATCCAATCTGTTGAAAACCGATAAGAGGCAATGAAAGGCAACGTACTGAATTACGTTTCCATTCTGGGGGGTAAATTGCAACAGGAGAAGACGTATAGGGCATTAACGGAGGATTAAGGGGGGTTAGGGGGTGGGGTAATGGGCGAGGACACACCCTTACAACGAGACTGCTACTCCCGCATGCACGCAGGATGACATTTCTAAATGAAGCGCTGCTAGAACACAACTGGGGCCATTCAAAATGGTGGGGAGGGGGGATATGGCCATATGGGGGGGAGGCATGTGGCTTGTGGACAGAGGGAGAGGGGGCATGTGACTTGTGGGCATAGATATATGGACGTCCACTAATGTTAATGATGGTATTTTTCAGTTTTTCGCTTTTCTGGGGGGAATGGATCCATGAAGAATGGACACCCTATTTTTCAAAAAATTAAGGACGTCTATGAAAGAGGGGGGGGGGGAGAAGGAGTCTGGGATAAATGGACAGGATGTGGGGGAGAAGGAGGTTAATTTGTGAAGGAATTTCAGGGACGTTCTATTCGAATGGCTCTTTGTTTCAAGACCCTTCCTATACATTTTCAAGCATCCCCCTCTGGGAATGAATCCCAGAAGAATGGACATACTATTTTGGGGAGAGGAGGAATGGATCCCATAAGAATGGACACCCTACTTTGGAGGGTGGAGGGGGGGTAAATGGATCCCAGAAGATTGGATACCCTACTTTAAAAAAAAGTTAAGGACGTCTATGAAAGGGGGTGGGAAGGAGTCTGGGATACAATGGACAGGATGTGAGGGAGAG
>JAUJYV010001170.1:0-20846 GCA_033995625.1 Ophyiulus pilosus
TTTCCCCCCCCCCCCCCCCCATAGGCATTGTTAATTTTTTGTTGAAAAGTAGGGTGTCCAGAAAATGTGTTGGAACATACAAAGGCCCATAATATAAATTTCCAGGTACCCGTCTCGCTATCAATTCCACGACATTTTCCCAGATTTTTCTGATTAACGGAAATTTCCTGACCTCGAAGGGAAATTTCAGCATAAAATTGGTGTTTAACACAAATTTAGGCATAATTCCCGACTTTCCCGAGGTTTCAAAAATCAAAATACATTTGGGACTGGACACACATTTCTTCTGGTGTCCCTTTAATCTTTCACTAATCTTTAAAACTTAATTAAACAGAAAAATCAAATAACATTAGTGGACGTCCTCTCTACCCCTCTCAACACGGTGTCCACATGCCAGCAGACCCTCCCCCACCCCCTCTTGAGGACGTCCTTTATGAATGGCCCCTAGCTGAACCGGGGTTTGGTACATTACATTCCAGCACTGTGCCGCGACAGTTTCACACTTGATTTAGTGTGCCTTGAGCTTGAAAAAAGTTGAAAAACAATAAAACACAGTTGTTAACATTTGGCAGAAGAACATTCAGCGTTGCCAAATGAAGTTCTTTGAATGTATAATATGTAGACACTCCGATCGTTTAACAACTCGAAGCAACTTTGCACACAAATTTGAAATGTGTCACGAGTGAGTGTCCCAATAGCGGTGTCCAACCAACAAAACGTCCCGCGTTTAGCCACCGATCGAGTGGTACACGCACGTGCGTCTTCTCTGGGGTAGAAAACATCTTGGTGGGTCCAAATCCCCCCGGGCGCTACTGGATCCCTCGCCGCATGGGTTTCCGCTGTCTAAACACGCGACCCCAGAGTCCCAACACGAGTTAGCACGCGGGGTTTGAAACCCAACTCGCCGCTTTCAAATTCTGCCGATGACCCCCGAAACCCTCCAACTTTGAAAACATCAAGATGGAAGAAGAAGAAGAAGAAGATGGTGGCCCTGAAGCGAGTGCTGCTACATCTGGGCCCCGGACCCGCCATTGTGTTTTCAAGACTCCTTCACAAATAAATGATGACTCACGCCTTTAGGGATCGCCGCCTATGTTATATCTGAAGCTCTGAAGCTGGAGGTCTCTCCCATGGAGTACACATTGCCAGAAGAACGTTTCGTAAACATGTGTTCGGTGTATACCAAAAATAACGAGGCTAATGCGTGTTTTCAATCTAGTACAGCTTATTTTGATCTTAGTATAGTTATTATTATGATCTAATTACTCGTTTTACGATATTTGACTCCAAAACCGATGTTTGTGTAGCCTAGTATTGATCAGGATTAACAAAGGACTCCACTAGTGCGAAGATGTCCACGCTGATTTTGAAGACATCTCACGAAATAAAGTTGAACATGATGTAAACACGTGCAAATCCGTGTTACCCACAAGAGGAAAATTGTTTATTTTTTATTATTTTTTTAATACGTCTCTGCGCGGTCGTGGCAGTTTGTGTTGGACCTCATACTGCTTTTGCTCCATCCTCGTTAGAAATTGTGGGTTTAGGATCATAGGTCGTTTGGGCCTACTGGAATTCAATAAACGCAACCATTTACACGATTATTTTGAGCAAGCATGAAGTTGAAAAACACAGATGCATCCACAAAAACGCAATTCAAAATTTCAACTACATTATTTAATTCTACTGAAACCTCTTGGACCACTAAGGAACCACTAACGAAGAAACGAAAATTACCTCTTTTTAAGTAGTTTAATTAACAAACCATGCAGAAATGAAAGGCTGAAAACACCGTTTCAAAAAACACTGCTCTTCCAAAGATTATATTTTTACAACAGATTTCATTTAAAGCCGGGTCTCCACCAAAGGAAACAATGTTGAGGTAACGAGGATTGCTGAAACAAATAGCGAATAAGTTTTCCTATACGGTGATGTTTGAGCAAACTTACGTCGTTTTTTGTTTTTGCCAGAACCATGGTTTCGGCAACATTTCGCCAATCGCCCGGATCAAAGGGAATAAATGAAATGGTTTTTTGTGTCAACTTTTGGGTGGCTACACCTCTGCATTCATCATCATGTTGCAGGATTCATTGTTTGAGGTTTGGGTTTGAATGTTTGTATGTTTGGTGTTTGCGTGTTGCTTTCAGAGGAGACCCTGCTGTTGTCCTCTTGAAGCAAAACAATTTCACAAACTTAAGTGTTGCATTCTCGCTTATCCTACAATGTTTCGGTTATACAACAAGTATGCGCCAAAACAGTCATAAATGAGTTTGTCAAATTATGAGTTTTCTCAGGAAAATATTCTCGTATTTCTTGATTTGGACAATTTGTTTCATCATTTGCATCATCGCAGTTTTGAATACCCACGATGAGACAGACGGATGTGAATCGCATACTGAACAATACATAATTTGTCTATTTTTGCATGGTGTCGCGAATTTCACCATGCACACTCGTATAAGATTTTAGGGAAATTCGGTTTATAAGCTTCTCCGTAATTCTCACGCAGATATATTTGAGCATTCTTTCGAGATCAATGCGATGCTAAATTCCTTTAAAAACAACCCCAAAATAAACAATGTCAGAGTGTCCTAACGTACGTTTTTTTTTTCTCCCAAACAGAGTCAAATGTTGAATGTTTGCCGACCAACGTAATCTGGTTGCAATGATTGTCCGTCACCTGACCCTACGACATCTTGTTTTGACTACATCTGCATAAATTCACAGGTATAAGAGGAGGAGGAGGAGGAGGAGGAGGAGGAGGAGGTATACAGCATTTTTCGGCCATTCAAAAATAAGTGAATGCGGCCCTATGTTCATCGTGAACCTTTCCCCAAAATAAAAATACAACATCAAAAAAAATTGCTTGGGTTGCATGAATGAAAAACACAAAAACCTGAATGAAAACATTTGTTTAAAGAGGATGAATGAACGCAGGGTGTGCATGGCAAAATCTTGAAAAATACAAGGACCATCCTCCCCCCTTTGCCCCCCAACGTGTATTTATTTAATTTCAAGCAGAATGTGTAGAAGAGTCAGTCATTGTGGACCACTTGCCAATACAATATACACATACTAGCCATCTTATATTGACTTTGGACGAGGCTTATTCAAGTGAAAAGGAATTTAGACAATTGGGGATATATAAACACGTACGCTGCTAGAAGAAGAAAAAAAATTAGGGATAGGGGTTTGGCCCACTATAGACAGGTGGATTCAAGAGGGTCAATCGTGAACAAACTGCCAGTGTGGACACTCCAACGTCATCGACCAAGTATGGGACCACACCCTTTTAGAACATTGTGAATGTAGAACATATTTAAATGAGCTAACATGTTGGCGCAATTCCCATGAACTGAAAATTTGCATGTTTTTTTTTTTCGTGTGTTATTTACACAAAGGGCCGTTTTTCCCCGTCTTCAGGATACACTGGCACTCCTTTGTTAGTTAGCCAGTTGTTGATTACTCGGCCTAATGTGTATGTATAGGCCTACCTGAGCCCATTGTAGATTTCTGCAACTTGCATACACGAACCTACAAACAGTTCACTTCCTGTTGTTTCCATTCGCGGGGGTTGCATTACCAAAAGTTCCTTTTTTTTGTGCCAAACGTATTTACAAATCAAACCAGAAATGCTAATTTTTAGCTATCCAATCACCCAGTCGAGAAATTATTCGTGTTAAACCGTGGTAATAATCATGGGAATTAAAAGAGGAATGTACATACATTGTTAGATCCTCATAACATTTTAACAATTGCACACAAGGAAATCTAGGTGGAAAAGTTATATATGGATGGGCACATGTGTGGGCCATCCTTTGAAGGGCTATACATAGCAAATTATGAGCCATACTTGGTCCTTGTAGGGCCTTACTTGACCCTAGAAGGGCCATACACATATGTACATGATGGACGATGTGTGCCTTAATTAGCAACTGATTATTCATCTATTATCAATACTAAGTCATTTATAAGTGACATATTGGGACACCAGAAGAAATATGTCCACAGTCACAAATGCATTACTTTCAGTTTTAAAACCTCGGGAAAGTCTGGTATTATGTCTAAATTTTGTGTCAAACACCAATTTTATGCTGGAATTTTCCTTCGAGGTCAGGAAATTTTCGTTAATCAGAAAAATCTAGAAAAATGTCGTGGAAGTTGCAGCGAAACGGGTGCTTGGACATTTATAGGATGGGCCTTTGTATGTTCCAACACATTTTCTGGACACCTTACTTTTCAAAAATAATAATAATAATAATAATTAAGGACGTCTATGAGGAGAGGAGGGGTCTGGACCTAAATGGACACCAGGGGGTAGGAGGGGTTAATTCTTGAAGGAATTTCGGGGACGTCCTTTTTAAATGGCCCTCTATGTGGATATTTCTAATTACCATACTCCAAACACATATGCTATCTAAACACATATTTTAAATTTAACCTTTTCGTACTCAATTTATGTATTTGCAAAGTGTGAATTCGATATCAGTCCTAAACGAAATTCAAAATAAAGTGAAACAATTTTAAATATTTGCCCATTTGAGACATATTCAAGTATTAGAGAGTTTGAGCCAACCAACGTTAACGAAACGATAAAAATAACAAGCGCTGGTGGCCCGGAATGACATTAGAATGCCATGCTTCGCATAGGGGATTTGACTGTTTCTCGTCATCGTTAACGTTGGCTGGCTCAAACTCTCTATTAATACAAAACAGGGAGATAAATTATCCAATCTAATAAATTGAAATTCAAAATTACAAATATTACATAAATGCATTTTCATTGCAAAATATGTACAGCATCAAGCAAATTTTGATCGAAGTGAGTTTCATTTACAATATACACGTCGAAATACTGCCTATTCAAGCGCTCGCATTTCATTTATTGGCAAATAGAGTTGTTATAGCAACTTTAGATGCAAATATTGAAGGGCAAGCGCACCTTGATCGTGGAGCCCAATCGCAATGTATTCATATCTTGTCTATATTTACTAGAACGTTTTAACACAAGAGAAGGAGGGGACCATTGCTTTCAGGTTCATCTGACATTTCACTTTCAATGGAAATTAATAAATCGAATTTTCACATCCTGCATTTAGCATATGTGCAATTTTAATAGGTCAACTGACACGTGTACTAGATATTGTGATCCCATTTGTAAAGGTCCTTAAAGATTGATTCAGTCGTTGTGTGGGATCAGCAGACAACGCAGCCCATGTTTTAATTACTAATATCTCTTCGGAGGATTCGGAAAATTGCCTAATAAGAAATCGTCCAGGTATATATATAAATATTCCTTTTGATAACCTCGCTGTTTTTGCCCGGTTGAACGAAATTATTGATTTTGATAAATTTAAACCTATATATTTTCTAGAAATACAAGCTCTTTTTAGTGTATAATTGTTGGAAATTACACTAACATATAGAAAATATTCATCTTAATTGAACCGTGCACTTGATCCAAATAACATAAAATAACTTATTTAATTCAATTTGGTAAGTTTCTAAATCATTTCACTATAGTTTTAAATATAGTATATTATCCAGAATTTATTTTCGCAAAATCAAAGTATTTGTGAAGATTGCAAACCAGTCAAAGATTTTCCGATTGATGTTTTTATTATACAACGAATGGACACATTTAAGTTTGAGGTGTAAATTATTTTGAATACACCATCGATCTTTATAGTCGCAAAGTTTCATGCAGGTATATACAGTCGAACCCGCTTTATTGCACAGTGACCCGACAAGCTTTAATGTGCAATTAACCGGTTTATGCAATTATCCAGTCACAATTCCGTACAAAAGTTGCACATAGGGCTTGTAAAAAATATGTATTTATCCGGCATGTGCAATTAAGCGGGTTCGACTGTATACATGTTTGTATACATCACTTTAATAAAATGCAATTTTTCCTTTAAATATTTCTAGTGCCTTTGATTCAACACTGCTTTGTTTGAAATCGGACAGTATTTAACGACGAAGCACATTATTTTGACCAGAGGTTCTTCGCAAAATGGCCACCGTACTTCCGGTCAGCTTGGTTGACGCTACAGTATACGGTCCCGAGCCGACCCACGTCCTTTGCTCGCATTGTGGAGCGGAAAAGGAGACCGTCATAAAACACGTGAATGGGGCTTTAACGTGGCTTTTATTTGGTCTTTGCTGCTCATTTGGGTAAGGTAGTTTTTGCTAGATCTTTGATATGACCTTATATATAATTATTATCCCCTTCATTCATACTGGTTAACAATTGTACCACAATTATGCACGATTAACGGTAACCTGAGACCCAATAGAACGCAAAATGCAATAACGCGGTCAGAGTTTGGACCCCATTAGTGACGCCTAAATTGTCTATAAAAGAAGCACAAGGCTTGAAACGTTTTGGGACACTTTGCTTATTTTAATTATTTCCATTGTTATTACAGGCTGTGGTTCGGCTGTTGTCTCATCCCGTTTTATTGGAAAGCCGTGAGAAACGTCGAACATAATTGCGGAAATTGTGGCAGATTTCTGGGGGTTTATAAACGGTTGTAAAAATACTATTACGTCGTTCTTCTGATCTGAATACCAAACAAAATCCACAAAATCCAGCTATGCATATAAATATATATATATTAGCTTATTCTGGTCGGCACCAATCCAAAACTCAACCACAAACACGCAACACATTCATTCATTCGTATATATAACTGGAGCAATTTGGTGTAGTTTGTGGTTGAGTATCAGATCACCCTCTAACTAACCACAGTTACCACACACCATAGTGCACATTTGGTCTGATTGAAATATAATCCCCCATTAAATTGCAAAATATTTCGGAGTTAATACTCAAACAAAATCCGTCGTTTCACGGAGAGTCACTGGCTCAAATCACTAGAGAGTTTGAGCCAGCCAACGTTAACGAAACGATAACGAGAAACAGCGCTGGCGGCCAGGAATGACATTTGAATGTCATGCATCGCTTAGGGTAGTCCTTGACATTCAGGCGTTTCTCGTAACGTTATCGTTTCGTTAACGTTGGCTGGCTCAAACTCTCTATATATAAAATGTATTGTATAACAGTAGGCTCCATCAATTCAAAAACGAAATTTCAGTCAACATTCCTAAGAAAAATCCACATGTATTCTATAGGCCTCTAACTCTTCAGGTGACGTGTATTAATAAAACTAGTAAATTAGTGTGCATATCATGTTAATGCTATTAATATCAAGAAAAGTAGAAATATTGGTCATGGATTATAATACGTTTTAGCATCTGAATCTGAAACATTCTTTAAACCTTTCTAAACTTACAAACACGGCAGTCACATTGTATCATCATTTGACAGCAATTTTTCTACATTGATTACCCAAAAAATCAAATCCATGGTTATCATCGGGAAAGTCAGGTATTATGCCTAAATTTTGTGTTGAACACCAATTTTATGCTGGAGTTTCCCATCGAGGTCAAGAAATTTCCATTAAGCAGACAAATCTGGAAAAATGTCGTGGAATTGGTAGCGAGGTGAGTGCTTGGATGGGCCTTTGTATGTTTCGACACATTTTCTTGACACCCTACTTTTAAAAAAAAATTAAGGACGTCTATGAGGGGAGGGGGGGGGGGGGTCTGGTAAAAAAGTGGAAACCATGGACAGGGGAGGGGGTAGAGGGTCAGGGTCAATTTTTGAAGGAATTTCGGGGACGTCCTTTTCGAATGGCCCCTTAGGTAACATGTGCAGACCACACATTTCAAATATAAAATTATTAAAACATTCATCTTATGTACCTTTGTTGTTATCTTTAAAACGTGGATTTATGAAATATTCGTTTAGGTAAACCAATGTTTTTTTTCCATATAAAAACTCCAGTTCCACACGTATATATACTTAAAACTTCATCAATAAAATACACGGAAGTTAATTTACGATCTAGAAACAATAGATTCAGGTGTTTATAACATATTCAAGTAAGAATTTATTTTTGTCAAATCGCACCTCTATAATTCGGTGATTGTTAAATTATTCAAATTCCGTGGTCTTTGATGTATATCGGTCACGAACTGTACAGAGACGCGGTCTTCTACAATTCCGAGAATTAAAAAACCCCTTAATTCCCCAGCTGCACATATACTGTATATCGTAAATGGGTTTTTGGGGGATTATGAGCTATATCTTTGTTACATGCAGGTGGTAATTATGGTCAGCCATTGAGAATCTGAATTTTGCGGTATTAACACCCGACTGATAAAACTGACGAAGTGAAGGTAAGAAACGAGAATTTTTTGGGGGGAGGGGGGGAAAAAAAAAAGCAAATAAAATATAAAAAAAAGGGTCTTTTGCACGGGTGAAGAAAAACTATTGCAACCGGATGCGAAAACTTCACCAATGTTTGACTGTGTGTATTGCATTTGCTGTTTTCTTCTCGAAACATGCTCATATACAGGTTTTTAGGCTCGTTTAAGGTGGATCACGTGTATTTGTCAACTTGTTCTCGTAGGAGTTTGGCCATTGGATATTTGTATTTGTTAATTTGAGAGAAATTAAGCTATTAATGGACGCAATTGCACGCTCGTAAAATGAAAAGAAGGGACGGATCATCGTGCATTTTCTTCGAAATGATTGTATACTATACGGTGTAATGAGCGGATCGAGTGGAATTCGGTCCGCCACCTTGGACCGAATTCCATTGAATGGACCAAAAAAAATATCCAAAAATATACAGTCGAACCCGCTTAATTGCACAGCGACCCGGCAAACCGAGAACGTGCAATTATCCGTTCACAATTCCGTACAAAAGTTCCACGTGGGGCTTGCAAAATACGTGCACTTGTCCGGTTTGTGCAATTACGCGGTGTGCAATTGTGCGGGTTCGACTGTACTGCGATGTTAATCCGAAAAAAGTGCCTGTACTGTGTTTATAGTAGAATTTCTCATTAATATTTTGGATTTATGGAATGTTAATATTGCACAAAAAACAAATGATTTCAAGTACAAAAACATAAAACCATACCTTGCAGTTTTGACCAATTATGTAAGTGATACGAAATAACAATACCGATAATGAATTATATATAAGGTATATCATACAGTCCGTACTACACTAATACCAGTCCAGGTGGAGAATGATGTAAAATAAATTTCAGATCAAACTATATATCACTGCCACTGATGCAAATCATGCAAAGATGCATATCTATTTACTATCCATGTACCGTAAAAACATATAACCACGTTTATCAATAAAGAAAATAACGGTATTTTATCTAAGATGACCCATGGTTACATGTAGATATGGATGACGCCATATACCTGCGCTGTTACCATTTCAAACATCCAACTTTTTACAGCACCATCTCTCACAAAAATCTAAAAAGCTGTAAGTTTAAAACTTGTATTCATTTCCCTGACCTCAACTTACAGGGTAATATATACATGAACAGCTTTAAGAATAAACGCGAAACACGCATATACTTTTAGAAGCATAGCAAAAAGTGTAGTCGTACAAATATTTGGCTTCAAATAAAATAATTAAAAATAGCTCTGAAAAACACAAAAACACAAACAAAAAACCAGACACAGTACAAATAGAAAATTAGGATTCACACAAAAAAAAACACAAAAAAAAAATCGATACCCAATTTCTATGAACAAAATACAATTTGGATATTTATTTATGGTGTACATGAAGACGATTAGAAAAGGGACGAAAATATCCTCTTGACGTACTGAAATGAGGGCTGGTTTGTGCTATGTTTTCTTAAATAATCATATTTCTCACTGGATTCTAGAACTCGGAATTTCGTGAAATTTTGAGATCTAAAATCCAAAAAAACTCTTGACGTCACTGTAACGAGGGTTGGCTGGAGCCACGTTTATTTTCTTACACTAACATTATTCACTGGATTTTAGATATCAAAATTTCGAATATATCCCCTTCAGACACGAATTAAAAATTGCAAAGAATAAAAATCTGAAATACATTTTTTCAAATTCATTTTGACTGCTGATTGCAAAAATAAAGTGAGATTTCCAAAATTTTACGTAATTAAAAAGATATTAAGTGATTACAATTGTGCAACCTAAAATTTCGTTGCAAATAACAAAAAAATACTTTAATTTTATCTAAAATAACACGAACAGTAGGTAAAGAAGGTCCTTTTTACTATTAATCAGCAAAAAAAAGTAAGAAATCCAGCCAGGAAATAAACGAAGAAATAAACAAAACAAGGCTCTTTTTATGTTCACTGCTGTTTGTAAAATGCTGTTTGTAAAACCTAAAGGCATCCATTTTGAAATGCCTATCAGCTGATTTAATTTTAAAAAGTTCAGCTATTGTGCTTTTGTTAGTGGACTTCAACCCTTAAAATTACCATCTAGCATGTTCTTCAGCCAAAAAAACATGTCAGGGAGTTTCTATCATAGTTTTCAAGTTGCTGGCTACAATTGTAACCAGTATGAATGCAGGGGATAATATGAAAAATGCTAATATTTAACAATACAATAGACAGTTTTAGCATGCCAACGTCTCTATAGTTAACTTTAACGACCTGGAAGGGAAGAACCACGCATGCGCCCCATAACGTTCATTGGGTGTCTCCTCCCTTCCGGCCATTAAAGTTGAGGTATTTATAAAGACGTTGTCAGGCTCAAACTGTCTCTCCCCCCCCCCCCCCGGCTGACAGGATGCAACTTTTCGCCTGTCCCTCTCCGCCCCTGTTTCCCCCAGCGTCCCCTAGATGGCAGCAGCGTTCCGTGCGCGTGGCGTCCATTCCCCCAGCCCGGGGTAAATGGTGGCGATTCATTTCGGTTCGCCTCATTAAATCAACTTTTGGCTCGACGCGCGAGTGACGGGTGTAGCGTCGAAGCGCCAATCAGCGGCCGAAACGCGTGTGGGGTGCTTCGTTCCGTTCGGTCCAAAAAGGTCTCAGCGCGGGGTCTCCTTCTACTAACCCAAACGCGAGTCCAAACCAACAACAGCTGTGCGTGTGTGCTAATGTTGTGATTACTGTTTACTCCGATGACCCTACGGACCCGCTTCACCAGATGACCAGTCTTGCTTAGCGGAAAAAAAAAAAAAAAGTGCGTCGTCCGCGAAGTGCCCTAAGTTTTTGCTGCTGCCGCCCCGCTGCTCAATCCGATATTCCCGTGTTCGACCACCAAGAGCCGAAGCTGGACGGGCCGGCGTCCATCGTTTTGGCCAAAAGAAATTATTTTGGCAAAGTGAAAATTTATTTGGAGACGTCTTCGCCAACCGTCAAAATTTCGCCCTCAAAAGCAGAAGATATGAGCGAAGCGCAGCCGCAAAGTAAGTTTCGTTTCGGATTTACGCTAGGTCTTAAAACTCTTAATCCCAATTTTAAAAAAGGAAAGCCTTTACCTACAATGCTAGTTGCTTTTCTGAGAGTTAAAGGGTCTCAAATTTCTTCGAACATCACATCATCATCATCGTGAATTTTCCCATTTATTTCCCTCGTTTATATTGGGTGTTTTTTAAAATAAATATAATAGGCACAGTTCGAACGTTAATTACGGGATTTGGAACCCATGTTCCAAAGCCGACGTTCCAAAAGCGTGCACGTGCAATCACGGAACGCATTTTGAATTATTCTAAAGTTTATTTATTTGAAAACCAATAATGGGATATGTGATAAAAATTGTGATAATACACTCTTAAAAGTTCAGAGGACCAATGTGCTGTTTGAAGAAATTTCCCGTATATACGTAGCTCTCGGAAAAAGTTTAGCATTACAGGTATACGTGTATGAAGCCGAGTAATTAAAGTATGGCATATGAGAGCTAAGGTGTTTGCATTCGCCTTAATACGAATTTATTACGCTTTAATTCGGATTTATACGCGTCGCGTACGGCGTTTAATTAACCCTAATTAGTCGGATTTAAAAACTATATTAAACTGTGTCCGAGACGTTGACGTTGAAACGAGATTTGCGGAACCGAGAGAATCCCACCGTTTCACGTGCCTTAATGAGATGGGCTACAAGGGATGTACGTGTGATAAGTTTAGGTTTTTAAATCTGTGATTTTGATATATAGGGTATTTTCCACGAAAACTTGGCTTATAACGTATAAAGCCGTGATTTGGGTCTTTTCGCTAAACTGAGTCTCGCGATGGAGTTCAGTTATGGAAAATTATTAACGTAGTTTATTCGGATTTGTTGATAAATTCTCACAAATTGTGGACAAGTGTTGCGTATTTAGCGAAATTCGTACACTGCCTCAGACAGATTTTTTGGTGAATGCTATCACATGCATTTTATTAACTAAAATCTGGATTACGTATACCACCATAATCTGCAATATATAATGTCCTGTTTTGATATTGAAATAAGTATTGAAATAAGATAATGTTAATTTTGCGATTCACACAATGTTGAAAAAAAAATTGCGAATGTTATCTTTAGTTGTCAAAATGTTAGTTATAGCGTTAAATATTGTAAAAGGACCTAATGCATGTGTTTGATGTGCGAGTTAACGGTGTTATATTTGTTGGAAATTATATACAATATTTTTGACGAGATTTTCGTGAAATAAAACTGATAAATGCCATTCCCGTCTACGGAATTCGTAATGATTTATCAGCGATTTTATTAAGCTTAATTTATTGAGTTTTTATTTATTAGGCTTTGTATTTGTTATTAACGAGTTTGGCGAAGGTTTTTGTTTGGACAATTGTTTGTTTGTTCGCACAATTGGCGAAATAACCAATTAATACGGTTGCATATTTAAAAATAAAAATACTAATAGCGTTCGTTTCAAATCTCGCCAAATTTAGTATTATTAATAAGTTAATAAACATTTTTGTTTGACAGAAGGATATAGCGAGTTGTAAACATTCGTAATATTTTTATAAGCGATTAAGTTTACACCATTGCCGCCTTATTCATTTTCGCACATTTTTATGTATATGAAGTTTTTACTTTAGCAGAAATAATCCTTGCATGTTGTTGTTGTTTTTGTTTTGCAAAAATTTCCGTGATATTTAAAATAATTAAATTTCGTACGGAAGTTGAAGCCCCCCATTAAAACACGGTGTGCGATAATTTCAGGTCCTTTAACATTTTAAACAACAATTGCATGTGTGAATTAAATTACGTAAGTTATTTAATGCAGAGAATATTATACGTCATATTAAAGGCGAATTTTATTAATCAAAACTAAGATTATCCTCATGCGTGTTTCGTAGAATTGTTTTCCTGCAAAATATTGATAATATCGCAAGTTTGGAAGATATACGTTTTGGAGTTTGTTTTTATTTGTCCAAATATGTTTACAGTCTTGTGTATTGCATGCATGACTTATAGCCCTAAGTTATAAGTACAAATCATGCTGATGCAAACATTTACAAAATTGTAAACAGTACCGAGTAATAAAAACGACTTCCTTTGTTAGGGCTTCAACTATAGGAATTGTTCAATCTTATCTGCAAAATTTGCAATTATACAGTATATATTCCATCTTCGTCATTTGAAAGTATTTTACACAATTTATACATTTATTGCCAAGTCCCAGATTAATCGGTTATTAATTTAAACCGATTTTTGTTGCAACTGATTTATTTGATTGAGGTTTCCTATCGAGGATTTTTGACTGCACAAAAATTGCAGTCTAGGCATCATTTTGAAGGTGCCCCGATACGGGTAATAAAGTTTAAAACAACAATGATGCAAACAGGTTTTAGATCCATTAAAATATTATATTATATTTTTGTAAATTTTTAAATTAAGCTATGACTCTTCAATAATACACAAGTTGTGCGAAATTACGAACAACGCCGAGCATTTATTCGTCTAAAATTCGCGTATATGTTTATTATCGAAACGATGAAAATGGATGATTGAAATCGTCGATTATTTCTAACGAAACTTGGTGCAATGGATCATTTTATATAGTGTATTCATAAGACTCGACAATATAACAATCATTGGTAGCTTTTGTTTACAAACTATATAATCCTAAAAACAGAGGGCGAAGTCTACAGATTTTCCCCCAAAATGTGATAAAATTAATATTATTTCTATAAACCTTTGTATTCGTGTTTGTTCGCAATGTGCCCCATATATAGATAAAAACAAAACCTTTCAAAAAATTACAGCATTATATTGAAACAGTATTTTGAAAATTGAAGAAACTGCAGTTCAAACATTGTAATAATGCCAACACATGAAATTACGTGTTATTATGTTTAATTTCATGACGTGTAACTTGGTATTCGTACCTTTCTAATAATTATCTATGAATCATTGAGCTTTAAACAAGTTCTACATGATATTAGACATATAATAACGTCGCTCATTATTGTAAATGTTTGCATTATGTTCATAATTATATATATTTTTCCAACTTAATATTAAACACGATCAATGCATGGAAGGCTCATGCTAATGTAGCACCTATATGTGACCTGTTTAAGGACCTGTTAAACTAGGTCAATCCATCGCGTGTTTTTCTTGTTTAAATCTTGAATAAACATGTTATTAACGTGTTCAGATCTTTTAGCATGTGTTAATTTTAAAGTTTTGTTATACACATGTGCATGTACTTGTAAATCATTTTGCCGTGTATGTACACACAGTTTGCCACACCTGTCATTATAATGTGATGTTCAAAATATTGTTCCGTTTATTGTTCACTATATTTGTAAATTAAACGTAATCGTCGATTAAATACGAGATAGATATTAATCGGAACACTTATTGTTCTCGTCTTTGGAAATGGATTTAACGGCTAATTCTATAAACAAGTGCAATTTGTTAATGGGACTTTATGGAAAATGATATCACGATTGATCGCGAGGGTCCTTTTGTTATGCCTCGGCATGAGGTCATCGGGATCAGACGAAATTCGCGTGTAATTCGCTCCTTTTTGATACTGAATAGTATATATAAAACGGAATATAGAGATTTAGGGGGATATGTTTCCAATCCCTTGCCAAATAAACGGACAAGTTTGAAAGGGCTGAGCCTGATATACACGTAGAACCATGTAAATTTAAAGCAAAATTCGTTTGTAAACGCGTGATACATTTTAGTAAATATGGAAACAAAGGTTCGAAATAATGTTTACCGTGCATCGCATTATTAGTGATCCATCAAAGATGCGCAAGTAATAGATGTGTATGTGTCTAAATTACCCACTCGAGGTGCAAAATGTTGAAGAAAACAATCTTCGAGATGATAAAGTTCATAAAGCTATTGATACGTTTGCATAAATAACGGTCACGGTTGTTCTTTTAACGTTGTGTTCTAATTGGAACGTTTCCTCGCGCGCGACTTAGCTGCACGTGCCACGAAGAACGTGCTGTTCTATATAATTTGAATTTGTTCTTTTAAAATTCGAATCGGTCTATTTAAATTCGCGGGTTGAATTCTGTTCTCCATTCCTTGTTCTATACTTAATTAATGTGAAATTAAACTTATTTGTTAATCTGAATGACTCGTGATCTAGTTATTCATCAGGTGTACTTGTATTTGTACTACACGTAAAATGCGAATATTTGCGACTTCCGATTATTGTCCCCCTCTCCACGTAAACCATACATGTGTTTACGTGTTATGCCACTGCATGGTTAGGATTAGTATGTTTCACGTTATTCAATATACACTGATTTGTTTAGAGATACACGTTTTAATATAAATAAAAATTATTGTTTCGCAGTCAAAAGACGTGAAAAAATCTGCAAATGCAAAACGAGAGTTGTCTGTTGTATGATAAAGGAATGCTACGAACATGTAAATAAAATGTAGCGATATAGTGTTATAAACACGTACAGTTAACATTTAGTGAGCATATAGTTTAAACAAACTGTAAATAAATCACAGATTTGATGATTAAGTAGTCGTCGAGTTCATAAACTATACCGATAAGTACATCTTTTTTTATCATTGTCGTCTTTACATGTAAATCCATGGCGGTATTTTTCCATAGGTGAATTAACATGCCTATGAAGAACAATTGGCAACAAAACATGTAAAGAGAGCTCGTTTTACACATGGGTTAACCCACAGTAGAAAAAATCATTGAATTGGAAATTGTATATTTGGGTTGTTTTTGTCTTATCCGTATATAAAACAAAAGGATCATGCATGTGTTATTGTCTTTCAGCGAACATGCTTTCCAATGGATTTACATTCCCATGCATGGATGCATGCATCCACCCTTTACTCACTTCTTCAGCTTCTGAATCAATCTTAAAAATACGCGAGGATATTCATTTTGTAGATCAACTATATTTAATATTGTGATTTAATTGCGTATATTGATTATTTTTTTTTAAAAATTCATCAGTTTTAATATTATGTAAATTCAACATTTACTTTATCAGCAGATTTTAAACGAGTCTTCGATGCATTTAGATATGCGAGTTTATAATATCCATCTATATATGTTTGTTGAATCAGATTCCTGTTTACTGGTAAGTTTTATCTCATATAATGACCTTTTAATTACATATTATAGAAACATTTGCGTTGCTGGGAAGCCTGTTGACGTCCCTGGATAACTTTTACCTTAAAGCCCCTATACAGTTTAACGGACCGTTACTTGTAATCAAAATGTGTTAAGTAATAGACAGTTTTAGCAAGCCAACGTCTTTATACTGACTTTAAATTTAATGACGGGAAGGGATGAACCACGCATGCACACTAATTACGTTCAGTTAGTTCATTGGGTAGTTCAAATACGTGGCTCCTCCCTTCCCGCCATTAAAGTTAAGGTAAGTATAAAGACGTTGACATGTTCAAACTGTATATTATTAAACTGTAGAATTAATATTAATACAGTCGAACCCGGTTAATGCCGAAAATGTGCAATTAACCGGTTTAATGCAATTATCCGGTGACAATATCCATACACAAGTTGCACACGGGGCTAGCAAAATATGTGCATTTATCCAGTTTGTGCAATTAAGCGGGTTAGACTGTACATATGGTGTAATTGCACGGCGACCAGGCAAGCTGAAAACATGCAGTTAACCGGTTTATGCAAATATCCGGTCACAATTATATACAAAAATTGCAAATGGGGCTTGTAAAATATGTGCAACCAGTTTGTGCAATTAAGCGGGTACGACTGTACATATAGTGTAATTGCACAGCGACACGGCAAGCCGAAGATGTGCAGTTAACCGGTTTAAGCAAACATCCAGTCACAATTCCATACAAAAGTTGCTCACGGGGCTTGCAAAATATGTGCATTTAACCAGTTTGTGCAATTAAGCGGGTTCGACTGTATATATGTGGAAAATATACATATATAACACGTCCAATAATAAACGAAATGTATATATATATAAAAGATTTAAGTCCATGTTTTTAAGGCCATTTCAGCCACTTAACCTAATTCGTATACACATTATTGACTACAGGGATAACTTATATAGTCAACAACAATGGCCTATTTTTTAATAACTTTATTATAATGGACGATTTATTGCTTAAGTAAATGTATGCTTAAGGTTAAATCTCGCGTTAACTTTAAAAAAACATTATATCGAGAAATTTTATTAACGAAAATTTATTTGATTTTTGTGTGAAAGTGAACTTGAACATATACTTGAAGAGTCGTAAAGGTCTCAAGGTTCGATTATGAAATTTCTCGCTTTAATAAATTGTATTTAAAAGGTAGATTTTCAATATATAGATGTGAGTAACCATGTTTTTATCATGTCTGCAACATGATTTTCACATCTGGAAGTCATGTACAGAACTTCATGTTTCAAATATTAGCCTATTGCTAAATTTGGTAGCTATAGAGAGATTGAGCCAGCCAACGCCTTAAAATAACCTTAACGTTAGATGCGGGACGGGAGGAACCACGGACTGAACTAACTTAACGCCATGAGTGCGCATGCGTGGTTCTTTCTTTGCCGCCTCTAACGTTAAGGTTAACGTTAATGCGTTGGCTGGCTCAATCTCTCTAAAATTTGACATTTCAAAAATTATAATTTGAAATTGACATTTCAGAAATTATAATTTGATACAATATGCGTTTTTTAATCCGGATTTACCTTTTGATATTAATGTGTGGTTAAATACAGCTTGTTTTAAATTTGTGTGAAAAAAAAAATCCTGGCCAAATTTACTCTTGGCTAAATTCAACATATATGTTGAATTTATAAACCAATGCTTTAAAAATAATTCTGTGTACAAACGTCATGAACTATGTGTCAATAAAATAACACTTGTTGCAATCCTTAATTTTTATTACGGTTTATTTAGACAAGTGGTAAGTTTAAATGGGCCAAAAGTGAAACATTGCCTTCCGTATAAAGATGCTCGTACGCATATTGTCGTACTGCCAAAAGTCGGTAAAAATATTTCAGAATTGCATCCGTGGGAAACATGTTTACAATGTATCAAATGTTTACAAATTTAGTCCGTGTATACTTTGGTTTAATATACGACATTATAAACCGTTCTGGGTAAATAGAGAGATTGAGCCAGTTTCATTGGGTAGTCCGTGGCACCTCCTTTCCTGCCTCTATAACGTTAAGGTTAACGTTAAGGCGTTGGCTGGCTCAATTTCTCTAATATATAACGACAACTATAATGTGTATATATACACACACACACACAAGTCAACATGCACCTGTTACCACCCAACAAATATGTCAGTTGTAACAGCCATATTAAATATTAAACTCCGACTGGTGTTATGCTCATAACCGCATATGCTACATTTAGTTTTAATTTAGTGCTGGGATAAATTAACGCCAATTATTAATTGTAGCCTTCACAAAAAAACACGCCTTTAGTGTCCTAAAGTTATTTAAAGTTTAGACAATAGAGAGTTTGAGCCATCCAACGTTAAGGATAACGATAACGAGAATGGCATTGGAATGCCATGTTTTGCATAGGGTAGTCCTTGACATTTCGGGCTGCCAGCGCTGTTTCTCGTTATCGTTACCGTTATCTTTTCGTTAACGTTGGATGGCTCAAACCATCTATTTTATTAGCATGCCAACGTCTTTAATGACGGGAAAGGAGGCGTCACGCATTGAACTACCCAATGAACTAACTGAACGTAATGGGTGCGCATGCGTGGTTTTTCCCTTCCCGTCATTAAAGTTAAGGTATAAGTATAAAGACGTTGGCATGCTCAAACTCTCTATTACAAACTTAAACGACTATAAGTAGAATTCAGGAATCTGACGTGTACACGTATAGGAATTCAGTGATAATTTTTTTATTATAAATTTAGGTAAATTAATAATAACATTTTCTGTTGTTCATTATATTTACTTATTTTTTAAATACTAGAGCTAAGATGATCTCAAAATTCGTAAATATTAATAGAGAAATTGAGCCAGCCAACGCCTTAACGTTAACCTTAACGTTAAAGACGGCAGGGAGGAGCCACGGACTGAACTACCCAATGAACTAACTGAACGTCATGAGTGCGCATGCGTGGTTCTTCCCTTCCCGCCTCTAACGCTAAGGCGTTGGCTGGCTCAATAAAGAGTTTGAGCTGGCCAACGCTAACGAAACGATAACGATAACGTTAACCGGAATGTCATTGGAATGCCATGCTTCGCATAGAGTAGTCCTTGACATTCCAGTCCTCCAGCGCTGTTTCTCGTTATCGTTACCGTTATCGTTTCGTTAACGTTGGATGGCTCAAACTCTCTATTAGAGAGTTTGAGCCAGCCAACGCTTTAACGTTAACTTTAACGTTAACGACATGAAGGGACGAGCCACGGTCTTAACTACCCAATGGACTAACTAAACGTCATGAGTGCGCATAACGTTCAGTTAGTTCATTGGGTAGTTCAGTAACCTTAAGGTTAACGTTTAGGTTAACGTCAAAGGCGTTGGCTGGCTCAAACTCTCTATTGTCTCTAATGTGGCGACTTAAGACCCCGTTTTTAACTGATTTTCTGCGCTTTTCAGGTACAGTTGTGTACATTATCAGTCGCTAGATGTCACGTGTATATTCACCAAAAAAAACCTTATGATATACTGTATGTTAACTTAATAATTTGTTATTTGTGTGGGTGTCACACAGTATAATTCGATAATAGTTAATCCTGGTACAAGGCATTGATATTTCTAAGTCGCAAGAATGCCTCATTTTTCGCCATAGAAAATACATAAAGGCTATTGACTGCAGATTTATGGCTACAATAAATATATCTAAAGCATAAGTGCCCATGTTGAGATTGTGCGAGCAATATGGACGACGTGCGTGGCTAAATTATTGTTCATCATCATCATCATCATCATCCTCGTCCTCCTTGCTTTTCATTCCATGATAGAGATATAGTATCATCCATCCATGGATGCTTTTATACGAAAAAGGAGGTTTGTGTCAAATTGTGATTTATTATAATTGGCAAAGCCACAAAAATAGGGCATCAAAACTTTGTTTAAACTCCAGTTAAATTATTATATTAATTAATAGTCTTCATTCATGGATAATTTATACACTCGAGTGCAAAAAAATAAACTCACCTGCATGAATCAATTAAAAATGTGGTTTTCTCAGCAACCAAATGTCCGATTTAAAATCGGTAAAATGTGTTTTGTAGACAATTTATAGCTCTTTATAATTCGCCTAATTTTGATAAAATTCCCGATGAATCCTCGCGGCGAAAAATGCTTAACTTAAAGCAACCCAAATTTGCATTATTTCTGCCATATGCATTTTTGTACACCTGTGGCTTTAAGTGTTTCTAAATGCAATTTGATTTTCAGAGCTTAATGAACACATCCAGACATATTATTAATTAACGGTTTCTCGATAAAATGACCACTCCACCGGAAGTAGCCGCTGCACGAGTTGCGGGGCTATTCTCCGGAGAAATTCGGCAGAAATCCTTTTCACACTAGGCGAATTATAAACAGGAATA
>JAUJYV010001171.1:0-20815 GCA_033995625.1 Ophyiulus pilosus
ACATAAAACCAACGAATGACAACTCCGCCATTTGCCAACGTTGACTGCCAACATAAAACCAACGAATGACAACTCCGCCTTTGCCAACGTTGACTGCCAACATAAAACCAACGAATGACAACTCCGTCATTTCCGAACGTTTGACTGCCAACATAAAACCAACAAATGACAACTCCGCCATTTGCCAACGTTGACTGCCAACATAAAACCAACGAATGACAACTCCGCCATTTGCCAACGTTGACTGCCAACATAAAACCAACGAATGACAACTCCGTCATTTCCGAAAGTTTGACTGCCAACATAAAACCAACAAATGACAACTCCGCCATTTGCCAACGTTGACTGCCAACATAAAACC
Source organism: Ophyiulus pilosus (assembly GCA_033995625.1). NCBI lineage: Eukaryota > Metazoa > Arthropoda > Diplopoda > Julida > Julidae > Ophyiulus > Ophyiulus pilosus. Next base: position 362 of record JAUJYV010001171.1, read on the forward strand.
AACGAATGACAACTCCGCCATTTGCCAACGTTGACTGCCAACATCAAACCAACGAATGACAACTCCGCCATTTGCCAACGTTCGCTGCCAAAATGAAGCCAACGATTGACAACTCTACTAATTTGGCAACGATGACTGCTACCATGAAACCAATGATTAATTGACAACTCTACCACTTATCAACATGAAATTTATCAACTACTGGCAACTCCACCATTTGCCAACATTGGTGGCCAACAAAACCAACGATTATTGGATAATTCTACCAATTGCCAACATGAAACCAACGATTGGCAACTCCACCATTTGCCAACAAAAAACCAACGATTGACAACTCTACCAATTTGCCAACATGAGATCAACGATTGGCAACTTCCCCTTTTGCCAATGTTGGCTGCCAACATGAAACCAACGATTGACAACTCTACCAATTTGCTAACGATGTCTTCCAACATAAAAACGATGACATTTGTCAATGTTGAATGCCAACATGAAACCAACGATTAATTGATTAATTGGCAACTCCAACAATTTGCCAACGTTTGGTTCAATGTTGACTGCCAACATAAAACCAACGATTGACAACTGTCGCAACTCTTCCATTTGCCAACATATGTTGCCTACCAACGATTGGCAACTCCATCATTTGCCAACTTTGGTTGATATAACTCCAACATTTGCCAACTTTGGGCCAACACTTTTAAATACAGTGTAATTATTTTTCTTCTCACCTTCAGGTTAATTAAAGTTAATTTACAAAAAGGTAATGCGGAAGTAAATGTAGTGTCGCCAGATGGCGTTACTAATCGCCCTTGATCAGCTTAATTGGTTCACAACTAATAAACAATGGACTAATTAAGTATCACAATTTATAATTAACCACCAAATTTTCACTAGATCACCTTGTGCACTGGTGAAAATTCAACTGAATATCACACCGACATCTTAACGGTTCACAATTAGAAATTACTGTCCTCTTCCTCCAATTAACGTTTTCTAATTACATACTATTAATTAGAAACAATATTTTTATTGGCAAACCCTTGTAGTTGGCATGGCGTGGGATTAAAAAAGGAATACAAAAGGTTACTCAAATATTTGAAGAATTCACATTAAAAAAAAATAAGGGTGGAGTTTAGAGAATCCAAGGTCGGGTACGAGTACCCAGATATTTGAACAAGGAAATACTTGAGTACCCCCGTATTTGAACAAGGAAATACTTGAGTACCCCATATTTGAACAAGGAAATACTTGAGTACCCCGTATTTGAAAAAGGAAATACTTGAGTACACTGATATTTGAGCAAGGAAATACTTAAGTACCCCATATTTGAACAAGGAAATACTCGAGTACCCGGGTATTTGAACAAGGAAATACTTGAGTTCCCTGGAATTTGAACAAGGAAATACTTGAGTTCCCTGGAATTTGAACAAGGAAATTCTTGAGTACCCATGTATTTGAACAAGGAAATACTTGAGTACCCCATATTTGAGCAAGGAAATACTTGAGTACACTGATATTTGAACCAATAAATACTTGATAACCCCAGTATTTGAACAAGGAAATACTTGAGTACCCAGGTATTTAAACAAGGTAATACTCGAGTACCTTGGAATTTGAACAAGGAAATACTTGAGTACCCGGGTAGTTGAACAAGGTAATACTCGAGTACCCTGGAATTTGAACATCATAATACTCCAGTACCCTGGAATTTGAACAATATAATACTTGAGTATCCGGGTATTTGAACAAGGAAATACTTTAGTGCCAGGGTATTTGAACAAGGAATTACTTGAGTACCCCCTATTTGAAAAAGGAAATACTTGAGTACCCGGGTAGTTGAACAAGGTAATACTCGAGTACCCTGGAATTTGAACATGATAATACTCGAGTACCCTGGTTTTTTAACAAGACAATACTAGAGTACCCTGGTATTTGAACAAGGAAATACTTGAGTACCCGGGTATTCGAACAAGGAAATACTTGAGTACCCGGTATTTGAACAAGGAAATACTTGAGTACCCGGTATTTGAACAAGGAAATATTTGAGTACCCGGGTATTTGAACAAGGAAATACTTGAGTACCCAGGTATTTGAGCAAAAAAAACCTCGAGTACCCGGGTATCTGAAAACCAGAGTAATTTAGATCCCCTATATTGGATTAATATAACAGCAGAAATTGCTAAATTGGGGCAATGCCAGATCGATGGATTTTCATATTCTTTCCCAACATGATATTGCATATGTGCGTTTAACTCCAATACTGTAGCAATATTGGTTAATGAGACCTACTTTTGACTCAAATGTAGGCCGATATGAAATCAAATTGTTTCGCAGTTCCTTCATTGATATGCAAATGACCTAAATCCAAAACAATGCATGTTGACAATCAACAAAGTCTAAGTTTTACAATATTTTAAGGCAGTGCTTTTAAGCCTTTTCTTCACTTCAATTATTGTACTATGTGTTTTTGTATTTTTTTTAGCCCACTGCACTCTAAACTCTTGAATGAACAAAACTAAGGCTACGGACCAAACTTTTTGACTGGTCGGTTGGGTAAGGTTGGCAAAGGGCCCAAGTAGCAATGAGGCAAGACAATTCATCAAGGATCTACACTCTACAGGATAAAGGTACAAGTAAATGTGTAAACGCACACTGAATAAAAAAAGGCAGGTGGATCTGTCATTCGCAAACCACTTTTGATGAATGAAAGTGATGAACAAGTTAGTTACTCATGGTTGTTCAGCTGAAAACTAATCGACCTATTAACGATAATTGGTGTAATGATTCATCAAAGTCGAAAGGAATACCCTGTTCTACATCTTAGCTACAGGCACAAAATCCTAAAAAAAATCGACATCAACTTGGAAGGTACGGACGCCGGCAGTGGAGTTGGTTACGTGCTTGCCTCTCGATCCTAAGTTGCGAGGTTCGCTCCCCGGTCGAGGTCTGTGAGAATTTTTACAGATGGGAGAAAATCCCTAAGAGGCAACTCTCTCTTCCCTATGCAGCAGTCAGGTCTGGGCCTGTCAATTTTTTCAGGTAATAGCCGCCCGGTCGCCTATGGGCATTGCTTTCACTGGGTAGTGCCCACACATCAGCAGCTAATTGGCTGGCCATTGTCAACCGGCACTCCCCTAGGTCCCTTGTGGGAGCCAATGACACCACCATGGTGCCTGCGCTATTGTGCCTCCAGGAAATTCCCTATTTCTGAGTAAACAAAACTTCTTGAACCCCAAAACACATGACCCGACTCTGCAAATAGAACAACTCAAAGGGAGGTCCCTGGTCCAGAGGAAAGAAAAATACTTTGGGGATCAGACGAGAACTGGTGTTTTCAATGTGGTATGGCCGTTGAAAGAAAAATATGTGAGGAAGACTATGAGAGGGCTATGAACGGGCCTAAACCGATGTCCCGTGTAGATCCCTCTTGCTTTCTACACTTTAAAGACTCCTTGAGCGGGGGTGAAGGACCCCCGCAAGCAAAAATTCTCAGGTAGGTGATGGAGGCTTTGTGTTTCAGAAATAGGCCAACGGCAAAAATCAACATACAAACAAACAAACCTGGAAGGTCAAATTGGTAATCTATAATAATCGAAGCGTCATAGTACCGAAAACGATCAATCGATTAACAATCAGTCTGCATTTTGAATCCAAGGTTATCAGTTTCCCATATCTGTGTCCCTCTTATTTTCTTCACAAAACTTGCATTTTGGAAAACGGGGTCTTATTCACACTTGATTGCCACCGCATTATTATTCAGTAGAACTCGATTGTTACGGAAAATCACAAAGCTTTACTCCTTATTAACTCACTTGTAATAAAAAGGGCGATTCTCGTCATGTTCCACTGCTTTTTTATTTGTGTTCATTTGTTAACGGAAAACCTCCACGTTTTCTGGCAAATGCTAAAGTTGGAGATTAGGTCAAAAAGTAAGACGTACACAATTTAGTGATTTCTTTTGCCAAAATCTCATTGTTTAAAAAAATTTTTTTTTTTTTTAAAAAGCACAAAAAAAAGATGGCATCACCCTGAGCAAGATGACTCGAGATGAATCATCATAGTAGATTGCATCGTCTTACTCTTATTGATAAAAATGCATTTCATGATAAAACCAGTAGCCTATGGCGCTTTTGCCTTTGCTGTTCTTGGAGACATGCCTAAATGATGCAAGCAAAAAAGCAGAAAGCGGTTGATCCTAAAGGCAACATTTGTGTGACAACAAGCGGGTTACGTGCTTGACTTTCGATTCCTAAGGTTCGGGGTTCGCTCCCCGGTCGAGGTCGGTGGAAATTTTTACGGATGGGAGAAATTCCCAAACTGGCACAGAGGACACCTCCGTTGTAGGCAAGGCCATAGATGGGACACCTCTGTTGTAGGCGGGGCCATCGATGGGACACCTCCGTTGTCGGCAGGGGGGACACCTCCATTGAAGGCAGGGTCATCGATGGGACACCTCCGTTGAAGGCAGGGTCATCGATGGGACACCTCCGTTGTCGGCAGGGCCATCGATGGGACACCTCCGTTGCTGGCAGGGCTATCGATGGGACACCGTTGTCAGCAGGGCCATCGATGGGACACCTCCGTTGTCGGTAGGGCCATCAATTGGACACCTCCATTGTAGACAGGGCTATCGATGGGACACCTCCGTTGTAGGCAGGGCCATCGACTTGATACCTTCGTTATAGGAAGGGCCATCGATGGGACACCTCCGCTGTAGGCAGGGCCATCGATGGGACACCTCCATTGAAGGCAGGGTCATCGATGGGACACCTCCGTTGTAGGCAGGGCCATCGATGGGGTACCTCACTTGAAGGCAGGACCATCGATTGGACACCTCCGTTGTAGGCAGGGCCATCGACGGGACACCTCCGTTGTAGGCAGGGCCATCGATGGGACACCGCCGTTGTCGGCAGGGCCATCGATGGGACACCTCCGTTGTCGGTAGGGTCATCGATGGGACACCTCCGTTTTCGGTAGGGGCATCGATGGGACACCTCCGTTGTCGGTAGGGCCATCGATGGGACACCTCCGTTGCCGGCAGGGCTATCGATGGGACACCTCTGTTGTCGGCAGGGCCATCGATGGGACACCTTATTGTCGGCAGGGCCACCGATAAGACACCTCCGTTGTAGGCAGGGCAATCGATGGGACACTTCCATTGTAGGCAGGGCCATCGATGGGACACCTCCGTTGTCGGCAGGGCCATCGGTGGGATACCTCCGCTGTAGGTAGGGCCATCGATGGGACACTTCCGTTGCCAGCAGGGCCATCGATGGGACACCTCCGTTGTAGGCAGGGCCACCGATGGGACACCTCCGTTGTCGGCAGGGCCATCGATGGGATACCTCCACTGTAGGTAGGGCCATCGATGGGACACTTCCGTTGTCGGCAGGGCCATCGATGGGACACCGTTGTCGGTAGGGCCATCGATGGGGCACCGTTGTCGGCAGGGCCATCGATGGGACACCTCCGTTGTAGGCAGGGCCATCGATGGGACACCTCCATTGTCGGCAGGGCCATCGATGGGACACCTCCGTTGTAGGCGGGGCAATCGATGGGACACCTCTGTTGTAGACAGGGCCATCGATAGGACAACTTAGATTAAAGATATTGTTACAATCACTGATACATACACTTTGACAATGTATTTTTTTAGGAGGCATACATAAGAACAACAAAATGGCTGCCACTCAGTACGACAACCCCCTTTAGTGTTAATTAATAGCCCCGTCATTATCATCAGTTAAAATCAGTACGCAACTGATTAACCCAAACAAGCCGACGATAATTTTAACTGCCAATGTATGAATAAAGAAGGAACCAATTAAAGGATAATTAATAAAGGGGAGCATTCCTGCAGGTAGTAGCTTATATGACATTGGGTTCAGTGCACGCTACCTCATACATGCATGTATATTTAAACTGATAAAAGGGCTAATGTCATAAACCCACTATGTCAACTGACCAAGAACCGACGTTATGACATCAGCAAGTAGGCAACCGAGAACCGGAAACACAGTCCACAATAGGCGGAAACTCGGCTGCAGAAGAGCAGCGGTCGGTACCACCAAAGCAAACATGAAACAAAAACATGGTTTCCCAAACATGTTCTTTACAAAAGTTTGCTTATCAGTTTTGCATTCAGAGGTTTCAGCAAAAATTTGGCAATAAAAGTGTGTTTTCAGCAAACATTTGGCAATAAAAGTGTGTTTTCAGCAAACATTTGGCAGTAAAAGTGTGTTTTCAGCAAACATTTGGCAATAAAAGTGTGGTTTCAGCAAACATTTGGCAATAAAAGTGTGTTTTTAGCAAACATTTGGCAATAAGTGTGTTTTCAGCAAACATTTGCCAGTAAAAGTGTGTTTTCAGCAAATATTTTGGGTTTGCTGCTGGTGTTCGCTCAAATTAACGGCGGTTCGGATCATTCGCAAAAATGCCTTTTTTACAGACGATGTTTTGCTATATCGAAAGCGACTAAAAAGCACGCGGTGAAATGTTCTACATCATAGTATACAGACCTTGGTCAGAGCACCATGACCAGAAATCATCAAGGGCCAATTTTGTTCGCAGAAAGTTTTCTTTCGGTGCGTAGACAGTGTTTCTGCAGACTTACAGCAATCCTGTTTGCCAAAACATGTTCTACAAAACACGCTTGCAGAATTTGTGTTTGTTTCGTTTTTGCTTTGGTGTGCACAAACCTTTTAAGTCAAGAAAACTATCTTGAAACCTATGACAAACTGTCAAAGACTTTTGTTTCTGCTACAAAAAGTTGGACAAGTCTCATGTTTTTCCATCGAGAAAAATGGCCGACCGACATTGCGCCCCAACAAGTGCGCATACCCGGCAGCCGAATTTCTCGGTTAGCAGACTAAATTCAGCGTAGTGAGGATACACCATTAATCTTCAGTGAATTTCTTCACATCCATTACAGGGAATAATGCCTCATAAATTTCATTTGCAAAAGTAATAATGGATGAACATCGAGAGCATTCAAAGAACCCAAATACGTGCTTTTCAAAACTTATTCAAAGTTATTATTTGTAATGCTGGATATTACAGCCTTACTAAAACCGATAAGGAATTAGATAACCCACATGTGCACCACGCATTGATAAGCTAGTACATTTCAATTGTTTTCATCTTTTTTTTTCCTTGACAGATTATCACGTTCGAAAGCGATAACCTGCAAGGATATATCTTTAAAAAAAGCAAACTTTATATATGTATAAAAAATTTGGAGTCACTAGCTCATGTTTATGGAACCATATCTAAGAATTTACGCATGGGAACAAACAATGAGTTTACACAAAAATTACACAAATGGTTGTTTTTTTCTACAAGTGACTATTTTACGTGTTATTCCAAAACTGGTAGAAAACAGAAATCATGCATTTTAAGTTCAAATTTTGCCAAAGATAAAAATAATAAAAGTGTATATTACTCAGCCGAAAATTGGCCCAGGTGAAACAGAAATTGCATTTTTACGAAAAATCCCACTTTTATTGCAGAAAAATCGCACTTTTACTTAAAAAATGCCGCACTTTTACCTAAGAAAAATCGCATTTTTAATGTAGAAAAATTGCGTTTTTACCTTAAAAATCATAATTTTACCTAAAAATATCACACTTTTATTGCAGAAAATTTGCATTTTTAATTTAAAAATAATAACTTATTGCAAAAAAATTGCAATTGTAACTTAAAAATCACACTTTTTGCAGAAAAATTTCGTTTTTACCTTAAAAATCACAATTTTACCTAAAAATATCACACTTTTATTGCAGAAAATTTGCATTTTTAATTTAAAAATAATAACTTATTGCACAAAAATTGCAATTGTAACTTAAAAATCACAATTTTACCTAAAAATATCACACTTTTATTGCAGAAAATTTGCATTTTTAACTTAAAAATCACACTTTTTGCAGAAAAATTACGATTTTACCTTCAAATTCACAATTTTACTTTAAAAAAATCCCACTTTTATTGCAGAAAAATTGCGTTTTTACCTTAAAAATCAAAATTTTACCTAAAGAAATCACACTTATTGCAGAAAAATTACATTTTTAACTTAAAAATCACCCTTTTTTAGAAAAATTGCGTTTTTAAATTAAAAATCACACTTTTTTGCAGAAAAATTGCGTTTTTAACTTAAAAATCACACTTTTGCAGAAAAATCACACCTTTTTGCAGAAAAATTTCGTTTTTACACTTTGTTACTGCAGAAGAATTGCATTTTTAACTTAATCGCACTTTTAATGCAAAAAAATTGCGTTTTTACTTTAAAAATTGCACGTTTAATGCAGAAAAATCGCACTTAACCCCAAAAAATTGCATTTCTAAAACAAATAAACGCCCTATTACAGGAAAAAAAAATTATCGCAATGTTATACTAAATCAAAACTTATATTTTTCTCGTTCGGCTGGACATTAGTAACATACATTTCTTGAATTTGGAAACTGGGGGGAGGGGGAATCTGCCCCCCCTCACAAATATAAACAGCCTTGAGCCATAGTATTATTCAGAAAACAACATGAAGGCCACATGTAACACAATTAAGGTATATATAAACTTTGAAGATCTTGTCCTACAATATCTTATAACGTAAAGCACCGACCAACCCCTACAATTGAAGGTGATTATTGCAACGCATGCTTAATGAATGGGTTGCACACATCCCATTGTCTATGTTATTTTCTTAAAATGCCAAATTGAGGGACATTACACGCTCTGCACACACGTCCTTGCTCGCTAATTTCCCCAATTAGATCAATATAAAGCGAATGTAAACATTTTCCACAACTCCATTCCTTAAGCTCATAGTTTTGTCTTCCCCCTTATCACCAATTGCCATTATTCTAATTAAATATTAATAATTGCCGAATATATAGTTAAAGGCCTACATGCAAGGACAAAAATGGATCAGGGTCAACACTAACCGAAACAATGGAAACATGACATCTTAATGTCTAGTAAACACTTGAAACACGAAACTGAAACAGTTTATGCAAGCCAATTTGTCGAAACGTGGTTTCGTGAACATGTTTCCACAAACATGTTTGTCCAAACGTAGTTGTCCACATCAAAAAAAGCATTTCGAAACGGAGGAAATGTTTGCTGTTCATGGATGGACGTGGGGCAATTTGGGTCAATGCTCCACGTCATGGTATAAAGGCCTTCATCTTCATCGCCTCTAGAGCGAGCACCGAAATGTTTCCTGGAAACACGCTTTTTAGTTTGTTTGTTTTTTTACCAGAAATTGTGCTGAAACTTGTTTAGCAAAAAATTGGTGTACACACTTGAAACACGAAACTGAAACAGAGTTTATGCAAACCAATTTGTCGAAACGTGGTTTCGTGAACATGTTTCCATAAAAAGGTTTTGTCCACATCAAAAACAGCATTTCGAAACGGTGGAAATGTTTGCTGTTCATGGATGGCCAAAAACTGGCGTCTGCTCTACAGAAAGAACGTGGGGCAAATTGGGTCAATGCTCCACGTCATGGTATACAGGCCGCCTTGACCAGCAAACATGTTTCCTTTGATCTTCATCGCCTCTAGAGCGAGCACCGAAATGTTTCATGGAATCACGTTTTTTTGTTTGTTTGTTGTTTTTTTTCCAAAAAATTGTGCTGAAACTTGCTTAGCAAAACACTGGTGTACACACTTAAAACACGAAACTGAAACATAGTTTATGCAAACCAATTTGTTGCAAACCAACATGCTTCCATAAACAGGTTTGTCAAACGTAGTTGTCCACATAAAAAAAGCATTTCGAAATGGTGGAAATGTTTGCTGTTCATGAATGGCCAAAAACTGGCGTCTGATCTAGAATGCACGTGGGGCAAATTGGGTCAATACTCTACGTCAAGGCATATAAGTAGTATGAAGTCTTGGTAGGAGCACCGTGACTAGCAAACATGTTTCTTCACCGCTTCTTGAGCGATCACCGAAATGTTTGCAGAAAACTGTAGGAGGACCATTGTATAGGGGAGACTGGGGAGCATTGAGACATGGGAAAATGGGTTGTCGGCAAAGTGGGACGATACCGTCATACCACATGGGAACCATAGCAAGTGAACCATTAAATCCTTGATTGTTTGTGAAGTAATTGCCAAAATCTCAACAATGATGTAACCACAATAAATCTAAAAATATATGAATTCTTATCTGATTTTGTGACAGAAAGCGTGATTGTGCATATGCTCATAACTGGTGATTTTATGATTAATAAAACAGCTGAGACCTAGTTTTTAGCATTTTTTTTCTTCAATTATTTGCAAAGCAAACCAGCGTTTTCTCTTTTCCTTGAAAGGGTGAATGAGTGAAATCACACGAAAACGGGGTCATTGTCGCAACAATAAATTCGCAAATGAAGTAATCAGAAGAAATGTTGGCTTCTGATTGCATGAAAAGGGGGGGAGGAGAGGCCGCACTTCAAAGGCCAAACATAATTAGGAACGAGACCATTTTTGGGGGGGAAAAATCCTCTAAAAACGAATGCAAATCTAAGACTGGAAACCCCCTGCATTTAATATAATTAATTTCGCTTTTGTTGAAAACGAGTCGTAGTTTTTTTTTTATAACAATGAGTCTTCGGCATAAGAATTTGTCCTCTGTATAAATGGGGTTGTGGTACAAGATGCAGGCTCGTTATTTATTTATTTTTTTTAAAGTATAGAAATGAAATTTTAAAAAACAACATGGAGGAGATAAGTTTTTGCAGCAAACCATTAGCAAATGTCTCCGGCGGTCGAATGGGTTATGCGCTTGTCTCTGGATCCTAAAGTCAGGGGTTCGCTCCCCGGTCGAGTGTGTTACGCGCTTTCCTCTGGATCCTAAAGCCGGGTCTCCACCAACTGAGTCTCCACCACTAAATTTCGATAAATTAAGCCGACGGCTGACGGCTGAGCCGAGAGCAGCTTCATTCTTTTACTTTGATGTATACCGCCTCTCGAGCGATGAGTAACTGGTGGAGACCCGGTTTAAGGTGCGGGGTTTGTTCCCCGTTTGAGAGGGTTATGCGCTTGTCTTTGGATCCTAAGGTGCGAGGTTCGCTCCCGGTCAAGAGGGTTATGCGCTTGTCTCTGGATCCTAAAGTCAGGGGTTCGCTCCCCGGTCGAGTGTGTTACGCGCTTTCCTCTGGCTCCTAAAGCCGGATCTCCACCAACTGAGTCTCCACCACTAAATTTCGATAAATTATTCCGACGGCTGACGGCTGACGGCTGAGCCGAGAGCAGCTTCATTCTTTTACTTTGATGTAGACCGTCTCTCGAGCGATCGTCGAAATGAGGCTGGACACATTCTTTGGGAATTGAAAAAGCGTCATAATTTCACACCTATGTGTGAAGGAAATGGGGTAAGGCAACATTTGAGGCAGGGAAACATGGAGTATACTCAGATGAGCATACTGGTGGAGACCCGGTTTAAGGTACGGGGTTTGTTCCCCGGTCAAGAGGGTTATGCGCTTGTCTCTGGATCCTAAAGTCAGGGGCTCGCTCCCAGGTCGAGTGCGTTACGTGCTTTCCTCTGGATCCTAAAGCCGGGTTTCCACCACTAAATTTCGATAAATTAAGACGACGGCTGACGGCTGAGCCGAGAGCAGCTTCATTCTTTTACTTTTATGTAGACCGCCTCTCGAGCGATCGTTGAAATGAGGCTGGACACAATCTTTGGGAATTGAAAAAGCGTCATAATTTCACACCTATGTGTGAAGGAAATGGGGTAAGGCAACATTTGAAGCGGGAAAACATGGAGTATACTCAGATGAGTATACTGGTGGAGACCCGGCTTAAGGTGCGGGATTTGCTCCCCGATTAAGTGGGCTTCGCGCTTGCCTCTCTTCCTTAAGCCGAGTCTCCACCAAATGAGTTGTGATGTTTCTACTCAAATGTTGCAAAAAAAATCAACTTACCACATTTCTTTAGTGAAAAAGCAACAATACAGTGGAACCTCGCTTAACGAGCACCTCGCATAACGAGCAATATAAATTGTAAAAAAATGACTCGCTTAACAAGCGATGTTTCGCATAACGAGTGACGTGGATAGGGAAATCCCCGAATTGTGGGATGGAACTTTTCGTGTCATTTGTACATCAGTCTGTGTTTCGCTTAAAACGAGTGTTTCGCATTACGAGTAAGACTCCGGCACGAATTATGCTCGTTATGCGAGGTTCCACTGTAAGTATGATAGCGAGTTGTATCCACCAAACAAAGCAAAAAACCGGGTGCAAGTGAGTCCAGTTTATGGCGCTCCTACCAAGACTGTAGCACTGCTGTCTGCACTATTTTTTGAATTTTAAACCCGTGGGTGAACTGCCGTCTGCTCTATTTGTCCAACAAAAAACACTTTTCGTTTAAATTGAGCCGACGGCTGACGGCTGAGCCGAGGGCAGCTACATCTTTTTCCTTTGATCTGGACCGCCTCCTGAGCGATTGCCGAAATGAGTCGGGACACACATTTTGGGAATTAAAACGCGTTATAATTTCACACATACGCCACGACGGAAATGGGATAAGGCAACATTTTCAGCAGGAAACATGGAGTATACTCATATGAGTATACTGGTGTGGAGTATACTCAAATGAGTATACTGGTGGAGACCCGGCTTTAAGGTTCGCTCCCGGTCGAGATCTGTGGGAATTTTTACGGATGGTCCTCTAAGTGGTGGCTCTTTTCTATGAGAGTTTAAACAGAGGTCCCATGTAGATCCCACTTGCTCTCTGCTCTCCATCCCTTGTCGAGAGCTGGAGAGAGCATGCCTCTAGATCCCAAGTTGCGGGGTCTCCTTGCTCTAAAGACCCACCCAGAGGAGGTGAAGTCCTCTTGTAGGCAGAATTCTCAGGAAGGTGATTGCATTCCCTGGCATTGGTGTTCAGACCTCATGTTGCAGAAATAGACCAACATAAACCATGTGATTGGCTCGAACAGCACCGTTACCGCAACGTGGGGGCGCTGGGGGTATGAACATTATGTATGGAACATTAGGTATGAACATATGCACATTGAAACCAATGTTGGGTACAGAAGGCCATTGTTTTCAATGGAGCAGTTCACACCACCGCAACGGCACCGTCCGTGCCAATCATGCGATCATGACTCACCATTTGCATTGATCTATTCAGGCTTCTCCTTGGCGCCCTTCTGACACTTGCTCCACCGCCCTCTTTCTATAGTCAGTAAACATCTGTGCACAAATCCATGATAATAACAAATATGCCAGACATGCCTAATTTTTGGGCATTGTAATTTGTAAAATTCAAATTCATCTCTACAAAACAACATAAAATATTGCTTATGTAAGCAGACCACAATTTTATGGAAGATTAATATCAAATTGCGACGTCACCCCATCAATCTAAACCTCTAAACGCCTATTGTAGATTCGAGCATCACCTACAGAGTTTATGAGGACATGTCAAGACCTGCACATTGTGCAAAAAATATCAATTAATACATCCAGTTCCTCTTCATACTTTGCATTTGTAAAAGAATTTCCAGACATCATCTAGCAATGTCTGCAACAACCGTATGTTTATGTGCAACTCATCAGTCATGTTTCTCTCCAGATGTTCTCAAACTTCTCTTCAGTCACTCTTCAGTTCATACACTTTCTCCTTAACATGCCCCATAAAACAAAATTCCAGAAGGGCCCCAGTGAACGCTCTGGCCAAGATGTTGGACCATCCCTCCCAATCCATCGGTTTGGGAACATTTCATCCAAGAACTGGGGAACAATGTTGCCGGACACCATCCTGTTGGACTTTATGTTCATGCGATACTACGAGAATGTATTACTTTTGAGAGTAGTACCTATGAGATAGATTTCAGATGTTTGGCAAGTTATAAAATTGATGCTACATTTTTTGGAATAGCACCACCCCTTAGATCCCCTACATAAAAGCGGTTGTTAGTTTTTGTCACATTAAGCCATGTCAACACCAAGATGGCCGTCACCAGCAGTCGAGCGGGTTACGCGCGCTTGCCTCTCAATCGTAAGACGCGGGGTTCGCTCCCCGGTCGAGGTCGGTGAGAATTTTTACGGATGGGAGAAATTCCCTGAGTGGCGGCTAGCTCTTTCGGATGAGAGTTTAAACCGAGGTCCGGTGTTGGTTGTTGCACGTTAAAGGCCCCTCGAGAGGAGGTGGAAGTCCTCTTCCTCCCTTGTAGGCAAAATTCCCAGGTAGGTGATGAAGGCCCATTCCTTGTGTTGCTGTTTAGCCGTCGTGTTGGCAAGTTACCTACAGTCAAAACCAAGATGGCCGTCACCAGCAGTCAGCGGGTTACGCGCTTGCCTCTCGATCCTAAGTTGCGGGGTTCGCTCTCCGGTCGAGGTCGGTGAGAATTTTTACGGATGGGAGAAATTCCCTGAGTGGCGGTTTTTTCGGATGAGAGTTTAAACCGAGGTCCGGTGTTGGTTGTTGCACGTAAAATGACCTCCACCAATCTTGTGTCGGATGAAATATTAAACCATTCAAAAAGGACCATGAGGAAACATGTTTGGATTTTGAAGTAAATTGAAGTAATTTTTAAGGACATTCAACTGACCCATATATTCCAGTCCATTGGCTGCAGAGATGGAGAAAGACATCAAATTTGAAACCCACGCCAATGCAAACGTGCAAACTGACCCACCCCTACTTAATGACCATCCCATTCCCACGTATCTGAAATCCACATTTTCTGCCTGTATAGATTAAAATAATTTACACAATTCACATCACGGATGTCAGATTAAATAAAAAGCAGGCACAATGTATATTATCATCATCCAAGCATTCAATAATTCAGAACCGTCCGAGGTTCTTATTCTTATGAATTTCCCAAAAAAATCCTCAATGGGAACCGTTTTTGGCATTTTCCAAGCAATCATTTTACAAATTGGCCATGCAGCAACAGCATATTAAACAAGAGTTAACTTGTACCATTAAAAGTTTATTACGGAATCATGCTAAATGATGGAAACAAATTGAGTGAATATATACGGTATTCAGTTTTGAAAGTACAAATTAATGGGCCGAATCGAAGAAAATCATTGATTTTTTTTGTCAGCCTATTCATGCCCGCTTCCGTAATATTTTACGTGCTCCGACAAATGTAGCATCGGTGTCAAATACGTATCGAGTATACACATTTAGTAGTGTGAATAATTTGCATTAAATGCATTTATTTACACTATAAATATGTAGAGTGAAAAGTGTAGCCAAGAGTAAAGAATAATAATCGGTAATGATGAAGACTTTTATAACCCGAAACGTTGTGGGCAGCGACTTAGACATCATTAGAGACATTTAGCCGCTCATTTTTCACGTTGACGGGATCGACAACAGTTTTTTTTTTTTTTTTTTTTTCGAAATGCACATGTGCCGAACAACGTTAGTGGGATTACGGGTAAAGGGAAAGCACAACGTGAAGTGCTCTTTCAGGGTCTAAAAAGCAACATGACGGCAGCAAATTTAAACTGGTTAAATCTAACGGCGCTCCTCCTAAATTGTGAAAGTACGTGAGTGCACATGTGCCGAACAACGTCAATGGGTAAAGGGGAACCACAACATGAAGTGCTCTTTCAGGGTCTAAAAAGCAACACGGCGGAAGCAAATTTAAACTGGTTAATTCTAACGGCGCTCCTCCTAAATACTGTCCGTTCAGGTTATTTATCACGTGACCGGTGTACGGAGCCCTGTCGTCAACGTTGCCTGATACATTATAACGGGGAATTTTACTGTTTTTCAACACATGCGCAAACACAGTCAACAATTAAGGTAAGTAAATGGACGTTAGGTGGCAAAAAGTCTCTCTTGTTAGATTGAATTTCTACTAAATCTGGAGATTCGCCAAGAAGGCTATTCCATTGTCTAATCGCTTGCAAAAAGAAGGGCCAATAGTAAGCATCCGTTTTGGCATGAAGCTCGGTTAAAGGATTTGAGTGATTATGTCTACTCCTATAGTGGCCGTTTGCGTTAATACACGCGAAACAATATGTGAATTAAGAAAAGATTAAAACGTTTTAATAACCCCATAGATAACTTTTTGCGTCTGGACCGCAACGTGTCCAAATTTAGAGAGTGGAGCATTTCTGTCACACTCCCGGAATGTTGATAATAGCCCTTAACAAATCTGGCTGCCTTATGCTGGACTTTCTCTATATCCTGAATATGAACCATCCTGTGGGGGTTCCAAATAGAAGCGCACTATTCCAACATAGGGCGAACCAGAGTTGCGTAGCCAGTTTCCTTTACATTTTCCGTACATTCTCAAAACACGCGTTAAATAAATCTATAGCCGGGTCTCCGCCAACATCAGGCAACAAGGTTTGCTGAAACAAATACAGAATAAAAGTTTACCTACCGTGATGTTTGAGCAAACATAATAACGTTTTTTGTTGCTGGAACCATGGTTTCGGCAACATTTCGCCGATCGCTCGAGAGGCGGTCCAGATCAAAGGGAACACATGTCGCCACTTTACTGCGCATGCTCAGCCATTGGCTCGGCTAAAATCGTCTGCAAATAGCCGGCATTTAATAGAGCAGACAGCAGCACACACACCATTGGTAAAAGCGCCATAAACTAAACACATTTTTTTCTGTCAACGATTGTTGGATGCACCTCTGCATTCATCAACATGTTGCCGGATTCATTGTTTCAGGTTTGGGTTTGAGTGTTTGTATGTTTGGTGTTTGCGTGTTGCCTTCAGTGGAGACCCGGCTTTAGACCGTATACTCAGAAAATGATCATTTGTTTATTTTTTAAAAACCAGCTGCTGTCACAGAAAGGATTTCACCCTGTTTTCAACTAGGTTGAAATCCATTTCATGACTGCAGCTAATACCTGAAAAAGTTTACGGCATGTTTTTTGCCCAAATATATGAATATACAGGGCATAAACAACGCATGCCCTCTTCATCTATTCGCATGGGTGGACAAGACAAGTTAATAATCGGAAATTTACACCGATTTTATTCCTACAATTCAACTTATCCAAATAAAATATCCTCATTTGTCCCCCATAAATCCCACGTGAAACAATTCAAAAGCTCGCCTTTGATTGGCATGAAATAACCCAACCATGTGTAAAAATCACTCTGGATAATAATTTAGCAATAAATTCGCCAATTTATCATGTACTTTTCCAGATATAAATTTATTTAAATTGCTTAGAATTAAAAGGAAGTATATAATTGATGACTAATAACTTTGTGGTGATATGTTCGAAACTGTACATACACATGTGGTTTTCAGCTAGGATGAAATCCATTCCGTGACAGTAACTGTGGTCATGGAATGGATTTCATCTTAGCTGAAAGCCAATTTGGATTAGATTTTTCATTAAATTTCACATACTATGTGGTTTTCATCTTAGCTGAAAAGCAATTTGGATCAAATTTTTGATTGAATTTCACATACTATGCGGTTTTCAGCTAGGATGAAATCCATTCCTTGACAGTAACTGTTGTCATGGAATGGATTTCTTAGCTGAAAACCAATTTGGATTAAATTTTTGGCTGAAATGACCATACTATGTGGTTTAATTTCAGCTGGGTTGAAATTCATTCAGTGACAGTAACTGTTGTCATGGATTGGATTTCATCTTAGCTGAAAACCAATTTGGATCAAATTTTTGATTAAGTTTCACATACTATGTGGTTTTCAGCTAGGATTAAATCTATTCCGTGACAGTAACCGTGGTCATGGAATGGATTTCATCTTAGCAGAAAACCAATTTGGATCAAATTTCACATACTATGTGGTTTTCAGCTAGGATTAAATCTATTCCGTGACAGTAACTGTGGTCATGGAATGGATTTTATCTTAGTTGAAAACCAATTTGGATCAAATTTTTGACTGAATTTCACATACTATGTGGTTTTCAGCTAGGATGAAATTCATTCAGTGACAGTAACTGTGGTCATGGAATGGATTTCTTAGCTGAAAACCAATTTGGAACAAATTTTTGACTGAATTTCATATACTATGTGGCTCTCAGCTAGGATGAAATCCATTCCTTTACATTAGCTGTGGTCATGGAATGGATTTCATCTTAGCTGAAAACCAATTTGGATAAAATTTTTGATTAAATTTCACATACTATGTGGTTTTCAGCTAGGATGAAATTCATTCCGTGACAGTAACTGTGGTCATGGAATGGATTTCATCTTAGCTGAATGAAAACCAGTTTGGATCAAATTTTTGATTGAATTTCACATACTATGTGGTTTTCAGGTAGGATTAAATCCATTCGGTGACAGTAACTGTGGTCATGGCTTGGATTTAATCTTAGCTGAAAACCAACTTTGATCAAATTTTTGATTGAATTTCACATACTGTGCGGTTTTCAGCTATAGGATGAAATCCATTTTGTGACATTAGCTGTGGTCATGGAATGGATTTCATCTTAGCTGAAAACCAATTTGGAACAAATTTTTGACTGAAATGGCCATACTATGCGTTTACACCTGGATTGAAATTTATTAAGTACCATGGATTAGTTGTGGTCATGGATTGGATTTCATCTTAGCTGACATCCAATTTGAATGAAATTTATGACATGAGGCTAGGATTCTCTAGGATGAAATTCCATTTTTGCTGACAACCAATTTGGATAAATGATCCAAAATGTGGATAATGGATGAAATAATAAGTCTTCTTATTAAGGTAAATGATTATAGATGGTGCATAAAACATGAAATTTCCGACAAGTTTTGACGGCCGTTGGTGCCATTGATGATTGTAACTTGTTAGCTGCTCACGGGTACGTGAAATAGCCGTTAACGAGCTACTTCCGGTCCTTGTTAATTGACCATTAACGGCAAGGTGAATTATGGTATAAAAGCATTGTCATAAGACACGGTTCTGATTCACCGAATCAGAATCAGGTTGCCTACCTGTTTTTCACATCAACAAATTCAAATGTTCAATGTCACTCGTGAAGTCAACTTAGCAGTTGCAATGTTTGGGAAACAAAAACAAATGTGGTCCCAAACAATTTCGCGCGTTGAACAAAATCCTCTATGGACCGCAACTACTTTCGCTTAAAAGAAATTAATTCTAACATGATATTTGTATTAAGATGGACCTCCTTAACAAGAATATTTTTTAGATTTTAAAAATATACAATTTTTTTGTGTGTCTTAAAGGCAACAGTGGGCGTTTGAACAGAAAAAGTTAAAATACAAACTTGCTTTAAAATGTTTCCAGTAATGTATTTTCAGAAGAAATGTGGTATAGCTACAAATCACATTTACAACTGATTAAATTCAAGAGAAATTTTGAAAATTTCTTCAATAAATTATGAATTATGATCAAAAACATATAAGCCTTTTAGCAAAAAAGTTAAGATACAAACTTGCTTTAAAATGTTTCCGGTAATGTATTTTCAGAAGAAATGTGGTATAGCAACAAATCACATTTACAACTAATGAAATTCAAGAGCAATTTTGAAAATTTCTTCAATAAATTATGAATTATGATCAAAAACATATAAGCCTTTTAGCAAAAAAGTTAGGCCTAGTGACCCACTTGCTTTTAAGAAACAAATGTTTAGAATGCCATAATTTCTAAAATATTAGGTTTTAAAACAATCATATTAAGGTTTATGTCAAATATGTTAATAAAGTAAGTAATAATAAAAAACAGAATAAAAAAACAAAATATATACTTCAATTTTGATGACTAAATTTGACTAAATTGAAAAAATGAAATATCAAAATTCAAACTTTAATAAAAAATTTGTCTGCATTTGGATATCAATAATACTTTTACCAAAAAAAGCCTATTGTTTCTAAAAAAACAAATACATTTTAGCCTTAAAACAAACCACTAGAACTTTTAATATAAACTTTATAATGGTATGAATTGCCTGTAGTACACGTTGGTCCATAGAGGGTTAAGGCACACCATGCACATGTCCCTGGTTTTGTTCGACATATACAATAGTCACGAGAGAAATATGCCACCAATAAAGACACCTGCGTTTCAAAATGTGTGTTATCTAAATTCAAAAATCCATTGTTTGCTAATTGGCCGCCATTTTGAAAAACCCGGCTTCATGCATGGCTGCCATCTCTTGAAATTAATTTCACGTATTTTTGTTTTGTGGGAAAAAAAAAGTCTGCACGTGTTCCTAAAGACAACCTGCAGAATGTCAGGCCGCTAACCCCTTTCGAAGGGCTAACAAAACTTGTTTTTTAAGAGAAAATCCATAAACACTGAAATTAACCATAGTCTGGTATCTCAATTCGATTCAACTTTATAATTACCATGCTCTACAATCAACATGAGGGCGCCACATGTGATATAGGGGGTAGCTTATTGAAAAAAGGCGGGAAATCTTTTAAGTGCATGGGTAGTTTATTGAAAGAAGGGCACTGCCTTTGAAACGTAGGTGTCTCTTAATGAAATGTAGGGTTAGCTCATTAAAAGAAGTGCCCTTTGAAATGTAAAGGTAGCTTATTGAAAA